>OZ024788.1:2833265-3013265 GCA_964017065.1 Haliclona indistincta | reverse complement strand
ACAGTGCTTGATCAGCTTGAAGAATTGAACTAGAAATCTCCAGCAGTTGAGCAGAACTATGGCACATTGGGGAAGACAAGAGCGCCAGGCTGTACGAGTAAGCGATTGGTGAATGCTTTAAAATTATTTTTACAGCAACCTTTCCTAAATCCCAGCAAGAGCATCGTGCTGAAAGACAAGAAGCGAAGTTTCACGCTAAAGCAGTGAACGCAGCTCTGCACGGGAATATCGGTAGAGCAATACACATGGAGGTACGCATAATATAACACGGTCTCGTAAAGCAATATCCTCTTTGTTCATTTAGTCTAAAGCTAATCAGAAGCATCATCAAGCAGAATTTGCAGCTGCCAAAGCTGATTTTGCACACGATCATGCACACCACGGTCACCATCACCACGGTCACCATCACCACGATCATCACCACGGTCATCACCATGGTCACCATCACGGGCACACAGACACTGTCGTGGTAGTAGCCCCGCCCCCACCGCAACCCACCTACTACCCTCCTCCAGCCGGGTGCCCTCCTCCTCAGCAGCCATACTATCCACCACCTCCTGGACAGCCAGGTACTAGATCAATGATAAAGTAAAATCTTTATCACCATGTGTCTGGAACAACATCACACGATCTTCTACAACTGATAATAAGCTGAAGTGTATATCTAGTACATAGTGTTCATTACGATGTTAATTATGTGTTGTAGTAGTAGTATGTGTGTGGATATGTGTAGTGATAGTAGCTTTATGCTTGACTTAGCAATCTGCAGTACATGAAGCTCATTATAGAAACAGCATGTTAAATTTTGATGAAAAAAGCCATAGTCCCTTTAGAAACGAAATGAAAAACAGTGCACATCAAAACCAAGTGATACACACTGTATTAAAAATGAATTAATGCAGTCTGTTGATAACAACTATCTCTCCTCCCTAACTCTTTCACCCTCTCCTCCAGCCTACTATCCACCACCTGGAGGTGCCAGCACCACTCACCCTCCTCCACCCAGTGGTGGATACTATCCTCCTCCCTCGGGACAAGCATACTACCCTCCTCCTGCTGGTTATCCTCCCCACTGAATGAACAGTGCCGCCAGCTGTGTTACTGATTTCTGCACAGTTGTGTGTAGTTTTTATTGATTTCTTGATTATTGAATGATGTGTATACCCCCATAAATTTTATAGAGATTTATTTTTAATAATAATAATGTGACCTTATTATTTGTGAAAAGGGGTATTTGTGCTTCTGAAAATTTTGAGCGCATGCCTGTAATCAAACAGCTGCTACTCAATCAAACATAATTGAAAGTTAATGAAAGTTTCTCTTTATTATACTTGATTGTTCTGCTTGCTGTATAAAACATTTCAGCTACAGATTCAAAGTTTATTTTCGCGCGCTTTACCGCGCACGCGCGTTACAAAGCACGTGATTGCACATTTGATGTCACGTGACTTTAGGGAAAAGCGATTCATTATTATTTTTGTGGTCGCTGTCGACGTCTAGTCTATATACCTTGGGGCCCCACCTATAGCTACTTCAGTTCTCTGTGCGTTGTTTATGTCGTCTGAGGAGTCTGCTTGGCTCTCTACGATGGTAGCCATTCCGCTGAGCATCCGCGGCTACTTTTCGAACTGTTGGTAAGTATTTGTATCACTGTATAACAATGGGACGAGGCGGGAGGTCATTTACTTCGAAAAACGGTGTTGTGTGCGGGGGGCGATCAAAAGCACAAAGTGACCAACCCGATGTTTTGTAAGACGTACAGAGCGCGTATTTCACTCGTAAACTATGTGTTTATTGTTTGTCGCGTTGTATTTTACATGTGTTAAGCAATGGTTGTGTTACATAAATATGACGTTACCGTTTCCTTGTTTTTTTCCTGTCTAGTTGGAAGAAGTTGAGGAGTAAAAACTTCCTTGTCACTCTCTTGCTCAGCGCTGTGTTGTTTTTCTTTACTACACTCTTTCTGACCACAGATCCATCACCACGAAGAATTGTTAGACTAGTGCCAAGAATTCCTTTCTGTAATTGTACTATCTTTACCGAGTCTCCCACTGACTATAATCAATCATCCTCAACAGACAATAATACATCTTCTTTGGAAGACACAGGTTCTGCTAACTCTGATTCGGTCACCTCTTCCAGCTGCCTAGACTTTTCGCCCGATTTTCTCAGTCGTACATTTCTTACGAGACACTCTCCCTCTATACAACCTAACTGTCGTCTTCTGTTTAAATCGGAAAGTTCAGAACTTTTTCGTGTCAGAGGACAGACTTTGAAATGGAAAAATGCAGTAAAAGACGAAGAGTTCTTGGCACCATACATGAAAAAAGTGTCAGCTAATAAACTGCTTTTAAACAACTTTTATGTTTCACAGAAAGAGAAAGATTTCCCCATAGCTTACGTGTTGCTTTTTCACCACAAACCAGGAATTGTGCAACAATACTTCCGCTTGCTGAGAATTTTGTATCGTCCTCAGAACGTGTTTTGTATTCACATAGACGCCAAGTCACCAGAACAATGGGTTGGTCAGATCAAGCGCTTTGCAAGTCACTTTCCCAATATCATCGTAGCAAAGAATCCAGTAGAAGTACAGTATAGTACTGTGTCTATTTTAGATGCTCATCTCCGCTGTTTTGAGGAACTCCACAATTCTCGATTACACTGGAAGTACGCCATTAACCTACATGCAACAGAGCTGCCTCTCGCTACAAACAGAGAAATTGTCGAGTCTTTGGAGCAGGCTAAAGGGAAAAATCTCATAGCAACTGGCGTAAAAATCAGTGACCTGCCAGACGATTCTATCGACAAGCAAAGAGTTATGTTTAAGTGTGTTTGGAATGGAAGAACGTGTAAGATTTCAAAAACACCTAAAAGACGTCCGCCTTTCGTATTTGACCTCTACAAAGGTGCTGATTCAGCTAACGGGGCACTTACACGAGACTTTGTCAAGTTCATGTTGACTGAATCACGTGCAAAAGCTCTTAAACGTTTTCTCAGCGACGTTCGGTCGGCAGTTGAACTATTCTTTAACACCCTCAATCTAGTACCAGGAGTTCCAGGTGGTACATCTGACCCTACACAGAACCACACGTTACCCAGAGTTGCGGTCAGATACTGGAAAGTCGCTCACCCCAAAAACTTCTGCACGGCACAAAAATACATCCACGGTGTGTGCATTGCTGAAGTGGGTGATCTGCCCGGTTTGAAAAAAATCTCAGAAGAGAGAAAATGGCTGTTCTACAACAAATACGTATTAGACTATGATCACGTAGTAATGGACTGTATCGAGGAAATGCTCTTACAACGTAACAGACAGGAACACCATCACGATTGTCACTAGAGCAGTAGTATTTATTTCGTGTCAAATTTGTTTTGTCTTCCTGCAACTATAGCTAACAGGAACTTCATTGCAATACATCCATTATCCTCAACTAATAGTTCTTGTATAATTTTATTGTCATAAGCAAATTTTATTATAATCTGAAAGGAAATGTCATCGTTTACATAATCCATGAAGAAACTCCCATTGTTCAAGAGTTACGTAATACTTCTATTTCCTGTGTCATGCACTGAATTAATAGTGTAGACTAGCTTGGGTAACAGTTGACAGTAGCTGAGCTACTAAAATGTTGTACTGGTATACAACAACACACATGTACAGCAAAATTTAAAAAGAAACAAAATTAATAACAGTTATAGTTGTTCTATGTGTATGCTGTGCTTTCCATCAAATCGCCTAAGAATCAAAAAAGCAGTTATTAAAGAAAAAAACTTTAATAAATACCTCATTTATGTCTTTTTGCAGGAGAGAGTGATTCATCTTCATAATCAGCTACAAAAGTATGACCACATGTGTGAATGTGATTTAACGTGAGTGCAGAATACCTCGGAAATGCTTTCCTAGTAGAGATTCCTCTCCACAACCAGCTATAATAGAAAGATGGATGAGTAACGCATAGACATAATAACCGGTCAGGCAAGACGGCAGTCACCGGAACAAAAATTTGTCTGCCGAAGATCACACCTACTAGCCACACCCCACAATTCACAGCAAAACAACGGCAAATTTAGTTGCTAACCTTTTATCGCTTTTTAAAAGTCCAACGCAGCTATATTCGCAAATGAGTAAGAAAAAAATTAATGCGGAAATGATGTCACTCATGAATATTAATTGGAAAAAAATTCCGCCTCGCTTTGCATCAACCTGAAGCACGTCTTCGTTGTTATGCCTATGTCTCGTGACAGGTACAATTTAATGTATGTGTGAATTACCTTTTTTGCTTTTCTTCTGTTTTATATTTTCACAATCAGCTACAAAAAAATACGGTAACAACACTTTATAAAATCGCCATTACAATGCATGTACCTTTGTGCTTTTCCCGCTTAGATACACGTTTACTCTGTACTTCATCTTCGTCTACATGACAGAAGCGCATAATTAGACAAGAAATTTGGGTTTAGCTCACTGAAACAAACCTGAGGGCAAAATTCTTCTAACATCATCAACGACACACTCATCTCTAGTGCAGTCGTCAGTACAAGATAAATGGTCTGCTACCTCATTCTCTCCCATCTCTTTGAGTGCTGCTTTCAGTACTGACCATGAAGGAGAACCAACTTCGAGTACATTGTCCTTCTGTTTCAACCAACTTGCTATCATCTTTTGCTTACACAGCCCAACTTTGCCATGATAATCAGTCTCTATTGCCTCTAGTGTAGGTTCAAGAAGTCCTAATTCTAGTCCAAGAGACTGCCAGTCATTCACACACTTCAATGCACGTTTCACATCAACCAGTTTACCAATACCTATACACACACTAAAAACAGTTAACTTTGATTGGGCATGCACTTACCAAGTGTGTTAGAGGAATGAGAAGCAGACGAGCTTGGTGTACCCTCAGAAGATATAGCAACACAAGAATCAGCTACGAAAAGATAACTCAGTTCTAATGCTGACTAACCGATGAAGATTTACCTGTTGCAGTTGCTTGTTCTTGTTGAGTACTGCTGCTGGTTGAACTGGCTTGAATAGATACTAAGTCAGCATCAGCTGGTTGTGTTGTAGGCGATTTTTCACCTAAAAATTAAAGAATGAGCCTATTTTCTCAATAGTATAAGCAGTATAGTTACCTAGCCAGAGCATGTGCGTGGAATCCAGTTTACAGTTCTCTCCCGTCTCATCTGCCTCACATTCCAGAATCTTTGAGAGAGGGTTGTAGGCACAGGTGTGGCGAGCACTGCCCTTGCCACATGAGCATAGAAAGGAGTCCACTTTGGTGATGGCACCTTCTCCTTCTTGAATTATGTGAAGCTTTTCTTCTGTCGACTTTATCGACTCCAGAACAAAATTTCGAATGACTGCACATTCTTGTGGAAGTTTCTTGTAATGAGAAAAATATATCTCTAGTTGAAGATGACGCTCGATCAAGTATACTAATCCTCCTCGATCATACCGCAATTTGATCATATTTCGATATTGTCGATGGCGACGTTCAGTTGAAAAGTTTGACGAGAATTCTGTTAAAAGAAACACTACTATGGCAGGTAAGTAACCCACTGGAATAGGAATGTAGACTAATTCAATTCCATGTTTCACTCTCAGTCTGATCACCCATGGGGGGGAAGAAAGGGACACACTTGCTTCAGGAGTATAGCAAAGAGCACATGGCATGAAATATTCAGATTGTTTTTTAATCGGCACAATAATCTTGACGTGTTCTAAAATGTCAAGGAAGAATTGCGATGTTATTGGCTTTCTGAATTCAATGCCAAACTTTTCTAATGTGTCTTTCCTAAAGCGACCATGGTGTTGGAGAAGTTCCTTGGTTCTAGATGGAACTACAATATCAAAGCGGTCGGCAAGAAAACTTTCATCAAGAAATGACACTCTGATTACTTTAGAGAGTTTGTTGAGCACCGCTTTGGTGTCTATAATGACATAGTCTCTAAGCTTTGGAGTATCAAAATACATAATCAGGCTGATATCGTGAAAAAAGTGAATGGCTTCTTTGGTCTCTGATTTATCCATACCCAAAGTGTCTCCAAGCTTATAGCACTCGTCAAGTGTAAGTACTGCCTTACGCTCATTTTCAGCTATTTTGATTGTATTGAGAAGAAGCCCAAACCAACGTAACTTCATATCAACTTTCATGCTAACATCAGATTTTTTGAATAGCTGTCTAAGCTTCTTGGAATATTCCGTCCGTTCCTTCTTGGTTTCAGTGTCAACGGCTGTAGCATTGATCGGAAGAATGATATTTTTTCCTAGCTGAACTCGAAACGGCTTGCACTGTTGAAATTCTTTTTGAAGAATTAATTCTTTTTCGGCAATTGTTTCACTGCAATCATTTGCCATGTCTTCGAATGTACCAACTATTGTATACTTAGCCCTTTTTGGACACTCAGTAGCTAGTGCTGTGTGAGGTGGTTGAATACAGGCTACTGACTTGGTCAAGGTCTCAAGAATTTGCTTGTAAGTCAAAGGCACATAGTCTTCATTGAAAGAGGCACAGGCACCATTGAGATAGTACGAAAACTCTGGTATTTTATCTAGAGGCTCATTTAGTTTCACTGGAAATATTTGAAGGCAGCTGTTGCGTAGAAAGAGAGCAGCTGCATCTAGAAATGGCGGTTGGCCGCCACAATCAGTGACCATCATCCAGTGAGAGTTGAAGATTACTCCTGAACTTTCACTGGTTGATAGCTCTTCAAGCAGCTTAGGAAACACAGTAAAGCCAGAGTAGGGAGAACCAGGGTCATTGGCATCAAGAGAAGAATCAGGAACTGAATAATCAGAAAAACGCAAAGACGTAACGGAAGAACCAACAGAAGAATCACGAGACAAAACAGCTGCAGATGACCTGTTAGTGGTATTTGATAGAGGATGAGTATAAGTCTGCTGATCTACAACAGATGTTGCCTCATTGCACTTGGAGCCATTTGAAGACTGACTTTCCATAACTATTGGAAACTGTGATTCAGCCGTGTCTAAGAGGTTTTCTTCAATAGTCTTCTTCATTGCTTCACACACCAGTTCAAACATCTTGTCTGTAGTGACACGCTCCCACTCGACTCCTTCTGTTGCACTGTCAATCATCAAGTAGCAAGAGGGTGGATCAACACAGTCTGTACTAGTTCTCGTGGGAGCTGGATCTTTCCCCATAGTGAGGTCAAGAACAGATGTTTTACCAATGTCGGGATATCCTTGGGCACCGATATTGATGATATTCATTGTGACTGTTATTCCTAGAGACATCATGGCATTATCGGAATTTACAGAATCTGAAATTCAATGGTTTTCAGAAATTATTACGTATTACAGCAACGCACTCTTGCTGCCTGGCAGCACACAGTCGTGTACGAGCATAGCTTGGCGAAATCCATACAACCGTCTTTGCATTGACTTATTAGACTACATAACCGAGACTGGAAACGAGATCACGTGAGTGCATAGTAGCAATAAATTTCATGTGAAACACTCTGCATTGTTAGGTTAGTCATATTCCTGACTTGTTGTCAAAAGAAGGTCAAGTTCGGACAGAAAAACAGTCGTTATTGCATTAGAACGCCATGTTACGTTCCCTAGATGGTTATAGCTACTACCATAAGTTGGCTCAAACTCGTGCGCTGCTATCTACACAACTGTACAGGCAACTAATCATTCATTGTTGCGGATGTGGGACGTTGTTTTACAGCCTATTTCGATACAAAATGTTTGTCAGGTCTTACCATTTTCAGCAATGAGCGATGAAGACGAAGGTAACTGTTTTTTGGGCTGAACTTAGTTGCATGGTGCTATTTGTGTGGGGAAAATGTTCATCACAACAAAGTCTTCATTGGTGAGGTGTCCGGTGGTAAGCTTCGACGATGCAAAGTTTTGTCGCCTCGTAGTTGTTTTGTCTTTGTGTAAAGCACCGATTACTATTCAACAGTTCTTTTGCATGCTGGATGATTTAAAGTGTCCAGACGTTTATAACATCTGCAAAACTGGCGTGAATTTACTGAAACGATCGTCTCTTTCACCCTTTATTCTCGTTGTACAGGTGATAAGCCAATCGAAAAGGCTGTGTAGTTATGCCTTTGACACTGCTCGAATCAGCTAATAGTTTCAGCAAGCTACTGTTCCTATAAACTACTTATCAGATTGAATACAAAACTTTTTGATGCTCAGTATAGTCGCCATTGCTGTTCGTAGGCAATTCATTAGCCATAGCAACGCCAACGCTGAGTGTTTCATGCACAAGCTTCGTTTCCAGTCCCGGTTACATAGTCTAATAAGTTTATGGTTTTTGCATAGATGGCAGATGAGCTTGCTAGAGCAGTTTTAGCTTCGTACGCTACACATAACTTAAGAAAAATGTAACCATCTTGGTCGCCATCGGGCGGGCTCGTCTTTCTGTTATGGCTAACACAGCGCGGATGAAACTTGATATGGTCAAAGACTATCGATACACAAGCAAACTATACAAATACCTATGGCTAGAAAATAAAGCTACTTGCTGAAGTCATGAATATCATTTATTCTACATATTGAAGCTATCAGATCCAGAATCAAAAAAGAAATCCAGGCGTCATAATAAAATTGTGTATAAAAATCCACGTACTTCTATGGAGAACAAAAAGTCTGAAACCGCAATGATATCTAACTACATGTAGTAAAAATTAGTTAATTAACTAGTAATAATTCGTATCTTCAACGTGCATTCCCATATTTTCTTATGAATAATTTGTTTTTGGTAATTCCTGTACCCACCACCTTAAGGTGGTGGTGTGCCAATTTAATGAGATTCATAACTTTGTAAGTAGCTTTATTTTCTGTACAATGGTATTTTGTACAGGCGTGCTCCAGTATGTACTTTGTTTTGTCTATCGATAACATCGATTATAGCAAGTTTCAGTCACAAAGTATTAACTAACGTGGAGCAGTGAGCTCGTCTAGTAAAGACTGGTCTGTGGCAGTTATCTCCAGTTTGGCTTGCTTGCTCCAGAAAGAACTTCGTTTACAGCTTACAAATTCCAGCGCGCACAGATGTATAGAGCGATTTTTCGATAATCCTTTGCTAACGCTGCAAAACAGCAAGCCTAGACCACAAATATTGTTTAAAAATTAATCTAGATCGTAGTTCAGAAATTCGCTCTGTACGTCTGTGGGCAAGATGCTGCTGCGCTTGAAGCGCGTCGATCTATTGCTCGACAGTCGAGATAGCAGTCACAGACGCTTCATGTATTATTTTCCCCATACTGTTATGTAAATCGTTGAAGTTATAAGTAGTTATTAGAAAAATGCACGTTGCGTGGGTTATGAACCTCAGACAACCGTTTTATTTACCCACTGTTTCACAACATATTACTTTTTAATTTTGAGCTTATACTGCTATAATGACTACTACTCTATCAGGCAATAATGTTTATAATCCTGACTTATCAATTACTGCTGTCAAGACTGCAAATATTAATGTGATAGGTTACTACTTACCTCCACACTCAGCAATAGTTGTCGAGAGTTCCTGTGATGACATAGCTATAAGAAAATCAATGGTAAATCTGTGTATATGATACATGTACCACACAGAATCATAACATGCAGCCAGCATACCAGATTTCTCATTAGACGTGGGAACAGTTAGAACTGGTTCTTTGTACAGAGTGCTTATCTGCTCCTCGCATCTTTTTAGCATTCTCGCATTGCTCTGATCAACGGTTATAGTCACCTGAATTGGAACTTCCGCGCCATTCCCGCTTCTTATCCCTCTTCTTATCCGTGCCGGCTCTCTGACTTTGCACGCAACACGCCCTCCTTTTCTGATCATCTCTGCAATAGTACTTGAAATTTCTTTTGGTAGATAGCCGACATGATGCTGATTGTTGTGAACCGCAATGGCGTTTTGATCGCGAGGATTGTCGCTTTCTATTTCCACCGATAGCTTTTCCCCCACTGCAGGAATCCAATCTTTTTGTTTACCGTGATACTGGTAGCCTCTTACACAACATGAAAAAGTAAACTGTGGACGACGACCGCTAGCCATATGGGATCGAGTGAGAGAACTTCAGAAAAGTGTATATCCCCTAGGTAGCCATATCATCGCCACAAGGTACACAACAATACACATACAAGTTGACACGCCCCATCCCAGTTGGCGCCAAAATGACGTAGTCAAAGCGTACGCCACATCACTGCGCCACATTATGATTGTTTTACACAATGGTTGTTGATCAAAGAATCCTTTTCGTAGATCATGGTTAGTATTCTTGTTTGTCCTGACCCTTCGCTTAGATAGCATGTAGCTGGCTTGAAAGAATCTATAGTTATGTGCCACCATTAGTGTGACGCAGCATGAGTGCTGTTCCACTGAACTTACTCTCATTCCGGGAAGAAACTCCCAGTGTCCCAATCTCCATATGATAAGAGTTGTGTACCACTCGATCATTACTGTATGTAATCAACCCTATAGACCTAGGATAGAGGTACATATAGTTTGAAAAGGAATCGAAACTGACAAAGGATATTGCTCTCCCCTACATTACCCAATTGCCACATTCAGTGTTGTTATTCACAAAAACAGATTTCAAAAGCTTCCAAAAATTAATCTTTTTCTTCTCTTGTTCTCAACCATTCTATGATGTCATTAGTTACTCTATGTTCTTTAACTGCCTTGAGAGCTTTGATCATGGTTCTCCATGTGTACGGCACTTTCTGTTCCCTCTCCCATTGCTCAAATACTTGGATGTAGAGCTCACTTGGATCATCATTTTGTGTCTTGAATCCATTCAGTGTTGCTATCGGTATTCTCAATTGAAGTCCTACTTGACGCCACCTGGTAGGTGCCTCATAAGCAATGTGAGTCATCAGATCACACATCTCTGGTTTTTCAGAATAATATGTGCCTATATGAACAATACACACATAAAAATAGCTGAATAATGGGTTTTAAAAATACACATACATTCATGTGCAGTATTTCCTAAGAATACTCACCTTGTTGTTCATCAGACTGACACTTTGCACTTTCATGCACACTCACAAGGTTAGGTTGAGAGCATGGTTTGGAGACTAACCCTATTATGATAGACAAAGTGACTTAATTGTACAA
Organism: Haliclona indistincta; assembly: GCA_964017065.1. Classification (NCBI taxonomy): domain Eukaryota; kingdom Metazoa; phylum Porifera; class Demospongiae; order Haplosclerida; family Chalinidae; genus Haliclona; species Haliclona indistincta. The sequence goes on along the minus strand of OZ024788.1, from coordinate 3,002,175 downwards.
TACATAACAATATTCAGGAAGCTAGTGTGATGTTATCTTAGTGCAGTTAATGTAACATACCTAGCCAATGCAAATGTTTAGAGTCCACGCTTGTACAAATCTCATCTGTCTCCTCACATTCCAGAATCCCCGAGAGAGGGTTGTAGGCACAGGTGTGGTGAGCACTGCCCTTGCCACAGGAGCATAAGAAAGAGTCCACCTTGATGATAGCACCTTCTTTGATGCTAAGCCTTTTTTCGGTCAGGTTTATAGACTCGAGTACTAGCCTTCGCACAATAGAGCACTGATGAGGAAGATCATCACAAAGAGAGTAGTACACCTCAAGCTGGAGGTGGCGCTCTACAAAGTAGACAGTCCCTCCCGGACGATACTGCAAATTAATACAATTTCGATACTGCCGCTTCTTACAATTAGTTGAAAAAAGTGATTCATCTTGAGTGAGAAGGAAGACAATTAGAGTAGGCAGATAACCCACTGGTATGGGAATATCAATACGTCGAATCCCTCGTTTTTCTCTTAATCTGATCACCCATGGGTGAGAAAGCTTCTTTAAATTGTCAGGAGCATAGGAAAGGGCACAAGGCATAAAATATTCGTTACCAGGAAGCTCAGCAATAATCTTAACGTGTTTGAGAATATCTAACAAGAATTCTGCTGTAAGCTTAGAATCAAGGCACTTCTTCACTGTGCTCAGCCTTAAAAAACCATGATATTGGAGTTGCTTCTTATCTTCACTAGAAACAATAATATTTTGACCTTTAAGAAATTTTAAGTCAAGAAAAGCGACACTGATTGTTCGAGAGACAGTTTTGAGCACTGGCTTCGTAAAGACAATGACATAATCTTGTAGATTTGCGAATGGAGTGTCGAAATGCATAATGAGACCAATGCTGTGAAATAACTGAAGTGCACGTTTGGTTTCATCTTTACTCATGCTCAGAAACTCACCGACCGTGTAGCACTCTTCAAGTGTAAGCACAACTTTCTTATCCTTCTCAGCTTTAGCGAGCAAGCTGAGGTACAATCCAAACCAGCACAGCCTCATGTCAACTTCTGTTGTGACATCGGACGTATCAAATATCAGCTCTTGCAGCTCCTTGGTTAGATATTTTCACTCTCTCGTGTTTTGCGTGATTGCATTCAGAGGTAAAATAACCTCACTACCGACGCGAAAACTCTCATAAGGCTTAAGAAGTGTTTCGAGGGTGGATACTTTCTCTTCTAGCGTTTCAGAGCATTGGTTTATTTTATCGTAAAATGTGCCTACAATTGTAAATTTGGCAACTGATGGATACACATTTGCTGATGATGTGTATGGAGGCTCAATAGAAGCTACTGACTTGGCCATAGTCTCAATTACCTCCTTGTGTGTCAACATCACACATTCATTGATTTTGGCAGGCTCATTATTGACATAGTAAGAAAACTCGGCTTTCTCATTCAGTGACTCATCAAGTTTGAGAGGGAAAATTTGAAGGCATCGGTTTAGAGGAAAGAGAGCAGCAGCATCTAAAAATGGTGGTTGGCCACCACAATCATTGACAAAAACCCAGTGGGAATTAAAGATTACACCGGACTTTTCATACCCAGCCTTTTGAGTTAGTTGATCCATGAGCTCACTGAACCAAATAGAAGGAGGAACAGAATTAGAGGAATCACTAGAAGAATCGTGAGACAGACCAGGTAAGTGGTCAGTAAGAAGATTAGGTGTTGGATGAGTGCTGCCAGCTAGAGGAGGTAGTACCTGTTCGATCACCGGAGTCACACGTTCAGTACGTTCATTGGTAGTAGCATTCACTGTTACACTTGCATATTCGCCATTTATAGACAGCCCATCTGCATCCATTGGTTCATCAGATTCAGCTTTGTCTGGGGGCATTTCATCTATCTTCTTCTTAACTGCTCCACACACCATCTGAAACATCTCATCAGTGGTGACCTTCTCCCACTCATCTGAATCTTCGTGTTTTATCATCATATGGTGTAATGGTGGATCAACACAGTCTGTACTAGTTCTCATAGGAGCAGGATCTTTCCCCATAGCGAGATCAAGAACAGATGTCTTGCCAACACCAGGATAGCCTTGGGTACCAATATTGGTGATCTTCATAGTGACTGCTACTCCTAGTGACTTCATAGTATCATCAGGACTTACAGAATCTACACAAAATGATCTACATTATGTCATGAAATTGACCACAATTATTGTACCATGGCTGTGCTGTCTGGCACCACATAGCTGTAATATCGCTTACGAGCAGCACTCGACGAATAGCTTGCATAAATACCTACACAGATGGCAGATGAGCTTGCTTGAGCAGTTTTAGCTTCGTATACCTTTCGCACAACTAAAGAAAAATTCTTTACAATCAATCTTGCTTAGTCTTTACAGGGTGAGCTCATCACTCTGTGATGGCTAACACTGCGTTGCTGAAATTTGCTACATTCGATGCCTGTCAATAGGCAAGCAAACTGCATGCAGCAATTCTGTCTGCAAGAAACCCTCCCATCAGATTCCCCTGGGTTTTCCCCAAAATGGTTGCATAATAATACTCTTGTATACATTTTGTGGGTTGCCAAAATGAATACTCGTGTATGACCTGAGACAGACAATATACTAGACTCATGTACAGTCGTGTGATTCTGGGTGCTGCATAACGTTAACTGCCTGGATAATTTGGTTAAACAAATAAAACATGCAGCAGGCATACCTGAATCAATATCCTCTTCAGGCATCGTGTACGGGACTACTGAAACCGGTTCTATGTAGCAAATGTTGATCAGCTGTTTCAATCTCCTTAGCTTCTCATCTGGTAGAGTTACAGACACCTCGATTGGTACCTCTGGACCTTTACCGATTCTTATCTGTGCGTCTCTGACTTTGCACACTACATGACCTCCTTGTCTAATTATGTCTGCAATATATCTTGAAATTTCTCGAGGTAAGTAGCCAACATGTTGCGTATCTCGATTACTGCGAGCCAACTTGAGAGCAATGGCGTTTTGATCAACGGCATTGGTGTCTTCTATTTCTGCCGATAGCTCTTCCCCTACTGCAGGAATCCAACCTTTTCCACGGTAGTGGTAGCCTCTAACACAACATTTAAACGTGAACTGCAACCTGCTAATACCAGCGCTTCGGCTACTAGCCATAGCCACTCTCTACTTTGCTCTACGTCCTCTCGATCTCCCGGCCGGCTGGACGACTGGGACGAGTGGACGACCCGACTCCCGATCCCCGGCCTATAGCCCGCGCCTTGCCTGTCGATATGATGTCCACAACAATTGGCGCCAAAATTCGTCGCCGCACTCGCCGGACCAATCATGTGTGAGCGCGGTAAGAAGGGTGGAGCGTGACAGTCCCACGCACTTGATTAAAAATTGCACCTCCTGGCCATGTTTCTAAACATAGACTTGTGATGGCCACCCCAAAAACTTCTTCGCCGCACAAAAATACGTATACATCCACGGTGTGTGCATTGCTGAAGCAGGTGATTTGCCCGGTTTGAGAAAAATCTCAGAAGAGAGAAAATGGCTGTTTTACAACAAGTACGTATTGCATTAGACTATGATCACGTAGTAATCGAACAAATGCTTAACAGACAAGAACAACAACCATTAGAGCAGTAGTATTTATTCCGTATCAAATTTTTTTGTCTTTTGTTATTATAGCTAACAGGAACTTCATCACAGTACATCCATTATCCTCATCATCCATTATACTATTGTTGTAAGCAAATTTTGAAAGGAAATCTCAATTTGTTCATATAATCCATGAAGAAACTCCTATTGTTCCAGTCTTGAAATAACAATGGGTTATTACATAATGCACACTAGGCTGTATTTCCTGTGTTCACTCAGAATCAGAAATAATTTTGTGTACACTATCCTGGTATCTATGTTAACAGTATCATAGCAACTACATGTACTGAAAGAGTAGAGACCCACCCACTGATATTCATAAAGTCATTACTAACAAAAACATAGTTTTCTTTGTCAAAAACAGAGCAACAGTTAGTCAATTACAATTTGTAAGATTGTGTCCCGATTTTTCCTAGAAATTAAAATGGTTGTTAACCATGATGTGTCATTGTGAATACCTCATGTATGTCTCTTTTTACTAGAGGATGATTCATTGGAACCAGCTACAAAAGAATAGCACATGTGTGAATGTGAACTAATAGGTTCAGAGTACAATGTACCTCGTTTATGCTTTTCTCCTCCAAGATTCCTTTCCGAGACCAGCTATAAAACCATGAAAATAACAGATGCATTTTATGTATGAGAGAAATACCTCTTTTGTGATTCTTCTGCTTTACAGTCTCGTTAGTCACTAGTATAAAAGTATAGAATTAACATGGGTTCAGAATTTCTACCTTGTTCATGCTTTCTGCGCTTTATCTTATTTTGAGATTCCTCTCCGTAACCAGCTATAGAACAATGGTATAGCAGATGCATTTTATACGTATGTTAGAATTACCTCTTTTGTGCCTTTTCTGCTTTACAGTCTCAGTAGATAAAATTAATTGGTTCCATCACTAGTAAGAGATAACTAGTTGGCTATCTCATTCTCAGCTGCTTTCAGCACTGACGGCGAAGGGGTACCTTTCTTGTTGCTTTAGCCAGGCTGCTATCATCTCTATCTTACATGGCTCAACTTTTTTAAGATTATCGTGCCCGTTTTTTTCCTAATTGCAATCCAAGAGACTTCTAGTCATTGACACTCTTCTCATAATTAAAACTATCAGTGCTTATTGAAATTTTTTCAGTTTCGCCTGGCTTTTGGAAACCGAACGGACACCTTCCTCAACAAAATCAGTTCTGTAAAAACGAACTCAGAAAAAAACCGATATGTATTCACCCAGCTTTGCTACTGTGACTCTATACAGGAAATAGAATCACGCTGTTGACTGATCAAATTAGAGTATTTCAAATTGGTAGACTCTAAATCAATGTTAGATTCTCGCAATGAAAGACTGATTCTGCTGGGGATACAGCGGTTTTCAAAGTTCTTCAGTGCACAGCAATTCAAAACAAAAGCATGACGTTGACCAATCAAACACACATACATGTAATTGCATGACTACAGGAATAAAAGTGAATTTGAATAGTTATCGTCATACTTTCATTTTTGACTTGTTAGACACGAACTTCGAAAACCACTGTACCATGAATGAATGTAAATGAGTCCAATACAGGTATTCAACCAAGCATACGCATAATTATGCAAAGAGTCGATCAACCTGTAGGCAGGAGTTTTCTGGTATAAAAAATACAAACTACTTTAGTCAGTTCATGGTGTAAAAACAAGTTACTATCCTATTGTATGTGGTTACTGCTCAGCATTGAGTCGTGTTGTCCGGACACCTGAACTCAGAATAACAAACAACTGAAACATAACAACCGTTAATATGCAGACAACTCACATTCACATCTTATGAGCAAGTGGCTAAATAACCTCAGCAACTGCGTTCTCTCCTATCCCTTTGAGGGCTGCTTTCAGTACCGACCACGAAGGTGTACCAACTTTGAGTACATCGTCTTTTCGATTCAGCCAGTCTGCTATCATCTCTGTCTTACACTCCACAATCTGAGCACGATTATTCTTCCCTATTTGATCTAGTCTAGGATAGAAAAGTCCCAACTGCAACCCAAGAGACTGCCAGTCATTGACTCTCTCCAAAGCATTCTTCACCTTAGCAAGGTCACCAATACCTGCAGATAACATGAACCAGTTATGAAATCATTAGCACCACACAAATTCACTGCTGTTATAACCCAATACTAACAATGTGAACTAGGAACTATTAAATTACTATCCCAATACAAAAACCTATATCAATTACCAAAATTTTGACCCTTTACTATAGGGTAATCACTAGTCAGATTAGTAAGAAACTACGAGTTCATGATGATGCTTACCCAGAGTAGCAGTGTGATCTTGCTTACCAAGAGTAGCAGATGGATCACCAGCAGATTTCTCCTGTGTTCCTGCAAATTTGATGGCCAGGATTAAAACTCAACTTTTAAAATGTAATTTTACTATTGTAAAAATGAACTTTCTTGTATGCCGGCCTAAAAAAATCAAGACACAAGCAGAATCTGCCATCACAATACTTCAATACACAAGCCAACATGTATTTGACAGTCTTGGAAAATGAGACAGATTGCTCAAAATTACACAACATGTAGTCACAATCATACAGGTACACAGTAGCTATATTCATGATCCGTAAGTAAATTTGGCTAATCACAATAATGACAAGTAATAAAAACACTTTAACCAAAATGCAAGAGATTTAGGGTTGGTACATTTGTCAAAAAAGAATGGAAACAAGATTTTGAAATGAAATGGATTGTAACAATAGCAGTGTAATGCTACCTCCCTATTAAATTAACCACAACTATCGAAATCAGTTAATTTAGGGAGGTAGCATTACACTGCTATTGTTACAATCCATTTCATTTCAAAATCTTGTTTCCATTCTTTTTTGACAAATGTACCAACCCAGGAGCGCATAATTAAGAGAGAGCGTGGAAAGAGAGTAGGAGCGGGACACTCACACGCACTTGATTAAAAATTGCACTTCCACACATGATGGCCGTGTTTCTAAAGATAGACTTGTGATGGCCGACGGTGCGCGTACGTACAGTTTCGTATTGGATGGAACTGGCCTTCTAGAAGGTAAGAAGCAGCTTTCCACTATCCCAGGACGACCATGCTTGTCTGCTGGCTTGAGTAGATACTGTTTAAGCAAGAAACGAGTCGAATCCGTGATGGTGGGCCGTAATGGCATCAAAGGACATCTTCAACCGAGCACAAAACTGGCATCAAAGGACAGATCTTCAACCGAGCATCCATTTTAAGTATAATCATCAGCAACAGAGGCTCTACCGTGGGTCCGTGAGCCATGCCCACAATAGCATGATTTGCCTTCGTGAAACTGTAGGCCCAAGTTGCATGTTGCTGATGATTGTACTTAAAGTGGATGCTCTGGTTGAAGATCTGTAATTTGATACCAGTTTTGTGCCGATGCTGCCGCGTTTATGGTCGTTCCAATTTTGTTACCCACCAAGACTAGCGTGGGCGTTTTGCACGTTGTAACCAGTCATAACGCGTCTTTTCTCATTAGATTCAGCACAAAGATTCCTTCACCCCTTTGCCATGAAACTATCTATACTGTATACAGCTAGAGCTAGTCTTACCACATTTAGATCTCAGTGTTTCACAGAGGGGCTTCATTCGACTATCTTTTTCTAGTTCTTCCATAAACTTATAGAAATTGTTGGGATCTACTCGGATTGTTGTTTCTACCTCATCTAGGAGCTCCGTCACCGCTTTACCACAGTCTACTGATGATCCATTGCATATTTTTTTCCTCGCTTCTACTGGCAATAGACCGGCTGAATACAGTCCAACAGCCAGAGTCGTCACTGTCGTTGGATTCTGGATAGCCCGATACAGGTCGGCGTAATGATCTTGAAACGCAGCCCTCTCAGCCTCCTGGTATAATAAACGGAATCAATTAGCACTTATGAGTTGATCAACTTACCCCGGCTCCGTCATCACCACATGCACCAGAAGATGACGCCATTTTTACTGGCTGGCGTGCTGTGCGCCAAAAGTCACGTCACGTGGACAAACGGGCTACATGTACATGTACAGTGCTAGTGCTGACAGCTATAAAGCTGTTGTTTGCTATATACAATTCTCAGTGCAGTATCATTACATAAAGAAGAACAACGTGATTTCTCATTATAAACAATAGCTAATAGTGTAATACATGAATGCATGATGGTGACCCCATACTTGTAAAGACCCCCTCCGCTGTTAGCAGTACCTCAATACTCTCGACAAAAAATTAACAAGAATACAACATGAAATAAAACAGCTATTGTTATTTCTTGTTATTTTTTTGTAAGCTGTACTTTCCATCTGCAATCTCCTATAGAAACAGCAGTTACCATGATCTGACACCAGTTGTTGAACAATAATACCTTATTAGTGCTTTTTTCTACGAGAGGGCGATTGATCATCATAATCAGCATTAGCTGCAGAGCAAGTAAAACCATGTGTGAAGTGTAATAGGTAACACATACCTTGCTTACGCGTACGCTTTCTAACACGCTCTCTCGTTCTTGGAGATCCATCAGCTACAATAGGGAGATGTGCATGTAAAGTGACAAGATACAAACTTTGTCTTGACATGAAGCTACAATTTGTATAGCACAACCAACACCTTTTCACATTGTCTTAGAAGGTACAAGTTGGTTGTCATAGTGAATGCAAGGATAGTTGAATGGGTGGTTAGCCTGTGATAACAGCTATACATGTATATACAGGACATCCTGTATTGCACAGTATTTTCAGCTGAGGCACATCAAGCATTGACTATGACAACCAACTTGCAAACTGCGGTACTTCCCTTTCACAAGTAATTACATATTACATACAAGATAGAAAGTACTGTATTTCTCTGCTATTTCTTCTAAACGTTCAGCGCAAAATAATTTCAGACTTGCTTGCCCAATATTTGGAGATATTAAAATTATTATTGTGACAGAAGTTCTAGAAGTGCCAATGATCACGTGTTTTGAACGTGAACTTCTCATTTTGCGTTGAGCTGTTGGCTGACAGTGATGAAGAACTAAATCACTTGCTAAAATTTGGAGGTTTAGTAAGCATTTCAGCAACAAGGTATGAAGGCACTGAATCTTTAGAAGAAATACAGTAGTGTTGGCTCATGCTAAACCACAAACAGAAGCAAACCTGTTGGTAATCTTCCACTACTATTGACAGTATGAGATATCTGATCAGCTACCGCATTCTCTCCTATCTCTCTGAGAGCTGCTATCAGCACTGACCACGAGGGAACACCTTTCTTGGATACATTGTCTTCTTTCCTCAGCCAGGCTGCTAACATTGTTGTCTTACACTGCTCAACCTGACCACGATTATTAGTCTCTATTGCCTCTAGTGTAGGGTAGAGAAGTCCCAACTCTAACCCAAGAGACTGCCAGTTATTGACTGTCTTCAATTCATTCTTCACCTCAACAAGGTCATCAATAACTGCATGGATGCACAATATGTACACCAGTTAACTGTAAGTCAACACACTTACCAAGCATAGTAGACAATTCACTGACACTTTCGTTTTTCTTCTCACTTGTGTCCCTGCATGCATAAAGAAAGGCAATATCATAATTATCACAAGAGGGACATACTGTCCTGTCAACAAGGGAAAACTTGTTTGTTTCATCCAGGAAAATTTAGGGGATGGTACGGCACATGGAAATTTTTACTACTTAATATTCTGACACAGTCTATAAAGATATATTTAGCACTCTGTGTGGGCGTATCAAAGGCACTGCCCATTCTATAATTTCCATAATGCGAACAGTTGGAAAATATAGCACGGGCAAGGAAGTTATAGCACGGTGGGCGGAGACTGACCTTGGCTCGACCTCGAGAAAAAGTCTCCCAGGCACGAAGATCCAGCAACAGCGGTGGGCTGTTGTGCCACAAACCGTAAAACCACTGTCTGGTCGTGCAATACGAGAATTATTGGGTGAGGGGTGTCGGTCTCGGCCACACCCCTCACCCAATAGTTCTCGTAGTGCACTCGCAACAGTGCTTTAACTATAGTTACAACAGTGCATAGTGTATAAAATAATTAACAAATTAATAACTAAGGAATGATTACTTCATACAGACCTAGCTAAAGATTACAACTATAAACGTGGTGGGATGGCAAGTTGTTTTCTGACACTACTGCATGCAACTACACCAAAACGGTGATCAGTATGTGATCAATATGTACAACTAGAGTTCTTAGAACACATACCCTGTGCGCTGTGATGTTCTGTATTCTTTAGTTGGTATGTCAAGGCCCCAGAAAAAACTATGGCACTCTACTTACTTGACGATTTCTTCAGATTCCAAGGCCACAAGAGCCTTTAACGATGGCTTTCTCGTTCTTCTCGACATTATCAGTGCGTACACGTGATTCAGGACAGGAGGTTGGGCGATACACCCACAATGCCGTATAGTGCTCTTACAAGGCCATAGCGGTATTAGAAAACCATCGATTGACCGCTCTATCAAGATTCTCAGGACGCTGTAAAGGTCTTCGCAGGACTATAAATTCAGTAAACAGGCAGCACAGTGCAATTTTGTGGCGAATTTCGAGCGGTGAGACGTAAACAAGCGTGTTTTTTGACGACACACATATATATATATACACATATAGACGGACGGAAACGCATAACCCTCTGGCCCCCAGGGTAATTATACTAAAGAAGCATCTGATACATGCGCTATTGATAAACAACATACATTTGTGCTTGGTTTTGGTGACAACTTCCTGGTGGATCATTACCAGCTGACGCAGTTTGTGTTATAGGAGCATCTGCATAAAAATTGATATAATATTTTTATTAAACTGAACATGCTAATAATACATGTAACTCACCTAGCCAGTGTGTTTGCAAATCGATAAGACTTCTTGTTTTTTCACATTCCAGAATCCCTGAGAGAGGGTTGTAGGCACAGGTGTGGTGAGCACTGCCCTTGCCACAGGAGCAAAGGAAGGAGTCCACCTTGGTGATGGCACCTTCTCCTTCTTGAATGATGTGGAGCTTTTCTTCAGTCAAATGTATCGACCTCAGAACAAGATTTCGGATAGTTTTGCACTCTTGTGGAAGCCTTTTATAACAAGAATAGTATACCTCCAGTTGAAGACGACGCTCAACAAAAAAGACACGTCCGCCATGCTCATATTCTAACACAATTTGATTCCGAAACTGTCGTTGCTGACGATCAGTTGAAAAGTGTGACGAGAACTCAGTGAGAAGGAAGACTATCATTGCGGGTAGATAACCAACTGGAATAGGAATGTACTCTTTGCTAACCCCTCGTCTCACTTGTAATCTGATCACCCACGGGGGAGATGATTCTGATACACTTGGTTTAGGATAATAGGAAAGAGCGCAAGGCATGAAATATTCTGATTCTTGGTTGATTGCTACAACAATTTTGACATGCTCTAGAATGTCAAGAAAGAATCGTAACGTGACTGGCTCAGTGAAATTAATGCCAGACTTTTCTAACGTGGTTATCTCGAAACGTCCATGGTATTGAAGTAGTTCTTTGGCTCGAGAGGGAAAGAGGATTTTAAAATGATCATTAAGAAACTGTTCCTTAAGAAACGGAACACTGAGTAATCGAGAGAGCTTGTTGAGCACTGGTTTGGTGTCGATGATGACAGAATCTCTGAGCTTTGGAGTATCAAAATGCATGATAAGACTAACATCATGAAAGAACTGGATTGCTTGTTTCGTCTCTGATTGGCCCATACCCAAAGTATCTCCGAGTTTATAGCACTGATCTAGTGTAAGTACAGTTCTCTGTTCCTTCTCAGCTATCGTGAGTATGTTGAGAAGAAGCCCAAACCAGCGTAACTTTATGTCTACTTTCATACTAACATCTGACTTTTGAATCAGAGTTCTAAGCTTCTTTGCAGACTTTGCTCGCTCCTCAGCATCACTGACAACAGCGTTAACCGGTAGAATAACTTTCTTATCCAACCGGACTTGGAATGGCTCATACGGTTCTAAATCTTTTTTGAGGATCGATTCTGCATTTTCAATGGTTTCCTGGTCTACTTCATCTTCAAATGTGCCTACTATAGTGAATTTAGCTCCCTTTGGACACTCAGTTGCTGACGGTGTGTATGGCGGCTGAATAGAAGCTACTGACTTGGCCAGAGTCTCAATTGTCTGCTTGTGTGTCAAAGGGACACAGTCTTCATCAAAAGCAGCACGCACACCTTTGAAAAAATATGAAAACTTCGGTTTCTTGTTCAATCGCTCTGTGAGTTTGATAGGTAAGATTTGAAGGCAGCTGTTGTGAAGAAAGAGAGCAGCTGCATCTAGAAATGGTGGTTGGCCGCCACAATCAGTGACCATCATCCAGTGAGATTTGAAAATTACTCCTGAACTTTTGCTGGTTGATAACTGATTGACGAGATCAGGGAACACAGAGTAAGGTGAGTCATCACGATCATGTGAAGGATCTGGCAGTTTATCAAGTGATGAAGATTTGCTTGCTTGTGAAGGCAACTGCATATCGTTAGTTGTCGCTGCTGGTTCATCTGATTCAGCAAAAACTTGGACATTTTCTTCAATGATCTTCTTCGATGCTTTGCACACCAGTTCAAACATTTTGTCTGTTGTGACATGCTCCCACTCAACTCCTTCTGTCGTGCTGTCAATCATCAAGTAGCGAGAGGGTGGATCAACACAGTCTGTACTAGTTCTCGTGGGAGCAGGATCTTTCCCCATAGCGAGATCGAGAACAGATGTCTTGCCAACACCAGGATAGCCCTGGGTACCAATGTTGGTGATCTCCATAGTGACTGTTACCCCTAGTGATTCCATAGCAACATCAGGACTTACAGAATCTGCACAAAATGATCTACATTATGCCATGAAATTGAGCACAACGATTGTACCAAAGACTGCAATGCTGCCAGCACACACGTTTAGGGCATGCTGCAGGTGCTCTTGCCACCTGCACCAAGTGAGACCTCGGTCGCACTAGTGTTGCTCGAAATCCTTATTCTGCAGCAGTGCTTTTAAGATGCGCATACATCTTAAAAGCATTAATAACAAAAACGAAGAAACAAGAGTTCGTACGCTGCTGCATGAGTAGCCAGCCGGGGTGCAAATGCTGACAGGTTTGTTGTGGCTAAATAGCCACACCTATAGTTATTATAATAAATTATAGTGAAACCTGATCAAACGCGGTCATCTCTCTACTGCAGCCATTGGCTAAATTCCAGATGAAGATCTGTACATTGTCTGTCTAATGCATACGGCAGCCACTCACCATCATCCGTCAGTATCGCATAAAACCTTGTGGCAGCCAAACACGAAACCACGCCTCATTCATTAACGGATTGTTGAGACAAAAGCTCAAAATTAATGACTCGTGTGCTTAGCGATGGTGTTACTACTACCAGACAACCTTGTTACACAAAGCTAAAATTTAAAAAACGTTTCCTGTGCCACAAAAGCTTTAAGTAGTTGTAAGACTTGATGTAAGCAGTAAGTGTGTAAACGTGCAATATAAATCAGGGCTGACTGGATTAGCCGGGTTTCACTGTATTCTACTGTATTCTAAATGATGTAGTTATTAGAAAGCTATGGCCAGCATGTGACAGAATCTACATGTATACTCTCCCAACTTTGCAGGCACCTTTCAAATCATTGTGTCACATAACCAAGCAGAAGTGAGTTATTTTATGAGCAATAAATTATAATAGATAGTAAACAGCCATGTTTTGATCCATTATCATTAATTATACAAAGAAAGTCAAACACTTAACCCTCGGGCACCCACATGCCAAGCTAGGGTAACCGATAGCTGTTTGGGTGAGGCTACCTTAAAACCAGTATTATTAGCAACCACTTAATTTAGCGCTTTGCGATTGAAGACATTTAGCGTGTACTAATTTTAGCGTTTGGCTGTTATTTACTGAGATTCATGCTCGTTAACAGTCTTAAGGTGGCGGGTGCGTATGAATATCATTAATTTTAGATTTTTTTCTTTCTAAATTTTTATGCATGAAAGAGTTATCAAACTTTAGCTGTGGATTAAAGTAAGTATCTACTATATAAATAGAAAGTCTAGAATGTAAAGAACAGCATTTAGTGCGCTGTTCGCCTCTTGCAAGGTGACTGGCCTTCTGTGACGTCTCATTTTCACGAGCTTCGTTATACAGGAGAAATAATCGTTGTGGAGCTTTGCCTGGCAGTCAGCTTCAGAACTATATATGCATGGATTACCAATAATTCAGCTCGTGGGGCCAGTAACCAGTCAGTGGGCACGATCACGAGCCTTCTCCAGAGCGCTACAGAGCGAAGGGACCGACTTAGGCGAAAAGAATGCATAGTTTTATGGATGGGGCGGAGCTAAAGGTCCCAGCCGAATACTATCTAAAAATAGCTAAGTATATGGAAACTAGACGTCATAATAGGTTGTGTATTTTTATCGTCCTAGCCATCATCTAGTTTACTTTACTTTAATACGCGGCGCGTGCGCGCTTCCGGCCGGTCACGTATTATACTACAAATTCACTATGAATAATTCGTTATTATAATTATGCACCCGCCACCTTAATACTGCAAAACCACAGCTATGCAGAATGAATCTCATTAAAGTTAAATTTTAGCGTCATCTAAATTTAGCGTTTATGCCTCACTCGCTAAAAACGCTAAAATTAGTGGTCGCTAATAATACTGGTTTTAAGGTATACACCTGTACTCCAACACTAATCATGCAATATATATGTTCCGCGCTTTTTGAAAACTTGCGCAATTTCGAAACTGCGTTGCGCAAATTGATGGTTGCCAAATTGCGTACCAATTTCGAAACTGCTCACGCAGTTTCGAAAATGCGCAATGAGATCTACTGCGCAAATTAGAAACTGTCGTCTACAGCATTTCAACACTATGGTTGCAAGCAGGGTTGGGGCCAAGTACATTGGTACTTGTACTTAAGTACAATTTTGCCGTACTTGCATACTTATACTTAAGTCCTATATCAGTTTTATGAATGTATACTTGTACTTGAACTTAAATATAATATTAATGTACTTTGAATACTTTATGTAACAATACAGACAATAAGTAACAGTATGTATTTTAACATAGTTTTGGACTTTGGGTTTATTAAATAGTGTGAACAGTGAAATGACACGCATAAACATGAAGTCAGTCCTCCAAAAAACTTGACAAGCTCAGTTAAAACTGTACTTGTACTTGCATTTAAGTACAAATCTTAGTACTTGTACATGTACTTGTCCAGGCAAAATTTGACATGTACTTGTACTTGTACTTCAGTATTTCTGAAAGTACTGGTACTTTACTTAAATACTTTCAAAAGTACTTCGCCCCAACCCTGGTAACAAGCAGCGAACACACCGTGCTTTACACCTACTAAGCATGTCGAAAAGGTTAGCACACGGCTGCGCGAAGGTCATGGATGCCAGCATCAACATGCACCGTGATCGATTCTAACAGGCAGTTTTGTCGAGAGAAGTTCTCTAACGACTCGTGTAAGGCTACTAGTACTACACAATCTGGTGAGACATACATGCTCGTTTGTGACTCATAATAATATTATTAGCAAATAATGTTGTAATACAGCAACGTGGTCTCCTTGAAAAACTGGAAGACATCTGCAGGAGCACAGGAGTTCAACAGTACAGCAATGATGATTTTTTCGACTGGCCTATAACGTATTACTTCCTGAGGTACATAAACTATGGACAAATCATCTCACAAGTCTGTTTTCTTATTATTTTGCAGACTGCTTTGAATCCTAACACTCCAGAGGAAGATATTCATGCCACTGTAGACAATTGTGTTGCATATATAACTTCACCAATGATCAGTAGCAGTTGCATGCGCGTATGCATAGAGTACAGGGACTCCCAAGTATGCAGAGGCAAAGTTGCTGTAGACTAAAGCTACTGAGTACCGTGTACTTACAGTTTCTAAATTGCACAAGATGTACGCAATTTCGAAACTAGCCACGCAATTTGGCAATCATCAATTTGCGCAATGCAGTTTCGAAATTGCGCAAGTTTCCAAAAAGCGTGGAACAAAATTATATAACATAAGCTAACAGTAGTATATTAGGGAGACACGGTAGTGTCTCCCTATGTAGGGTTGAACGAGAAAACAAGATGGCGGCTACATACATGTATTAGCGTTCAAACGCTGATATTTCGCCTGGTGATGAATTTTATACGTCCAAAGACACTTAAATCTGCTATCTGGCGTTGCCCCATCTTACAGTAGCAAGGAGATCGCTCGAAATTGTTGCTAAAGTGACGAACCTGGAAACGGTGAAAATCGAGTTTCGTCATCTTCGTTTTCTTCTTTCTTCTTTCTTTCTTTCTTTCTTCTTTCTTTCTTCAACTCGCCTAGCGCCTTTACGCGAGCAGTGCCGAGACCAAAACATCCACGAACATTCGTGAAATTCTCCTGGCAGGTGCCTTTTGAGCATTGTTTTTAGCCAAACGGCGATCTGAATTCCGCGAGTTCTCGATCGTGATCCATTGTGAGCTAAGTGTTAGACGCCATTATTGCGATTGCGCAACACGCACGTGACCAAGCAGTGGCTAGCGCACGTGACCAAGCACTAGCTTGAGTATCGCCATATTTGTCTGGAGTCTTCGAATAATGGCAAACTCGTGTAGGATCGCCATTCTGCGCTTGCCAGATATAATTATAACCGGCGTTCAAGTCTACAAAAATAAGTGTGGGCGGGGCTCGTATGCTCTGCATACATGCATGAATGCGTAGGCGAGCTGGTATGTACCACATAACAAATATTTTTAGCAACAAGTTTAAAATTGTTAATAATAAAGAAAAGCCATCAGCAACTGGAAAACTGAACCAATGGTGGAAACCATGACAAAGACGACTCAGTACATGCATGATATTGAACTGCACTTCACTGAAAATAAAAAAAGGACACAAACAAGAAAATAAAAAGATTTCTATCGAAATCAAAAGGATGTAGGGTTGTGAAATCTACCACTGGTCCACAATGTAATCTAACAAGGAACATGCATGGAATGGTAACACGATTGACTTGCTAACAGACCATAGATCCCTACATCAGTGGCTGTACAAAAGATCAAGAATTATTTTGTCACAAGCAGAATCCAATTCAATTTAATGCATGTCTGGTGTCAGTCAACAGCAACTAGCTGAATTAGCTATAGCCAACCACAGCAGCCACTGATGTAGGGATCTATGGTCTGTTAGCAAGTCAATCGTGTTACCATTCCATGCATGTTCCTTGTTAGATTACATTGTGGACCAGTGGTAGATTTCACAACCCTACATCCTTTTGATTTCGATAGAAATCTTTTTATTTTCTTGTGTATAGATAGTTTGCATGAGGTGTGGCAGCATAAAGTCAAAGCCACCTGTCGGTCATGTTTGTGCACAGGAAACATGTTTAATTTGTGGCCATGGCATGAGCCCACTATTACACTATGCCCAATACAGAGTGTATGGCTCGGGCTTCATTCCCTAAGCGAAGTTACAAGTTGCATCTTGGTTCATGAGTAACTACATTATTGTCAGGCTTTGCTAGACCGATCTGCTTTTAGGCCCTGTTTACACGAATACGTTTCTAGCAAGTAATGCGTTTCTAGCTAGAGCTTTTGCAATGTTTACACGAATACGATAAAAAACGTCTGTAGCGTTTACACGTAGCCAGCTACGCGTTTTCACTACTCGATCGTTTGGGTGTGTCTATAATAGTAGGCGTGTTCTGAAGTGTCCTATATACTGCAGTTGCGCAGTAAATCGCGCGCGCGTTTTCACCACTCGATCCGCGGATACGGCGTTTACACGATGTCAAAATGTAGTCGTTTATAAAAGTATTCACTTTTGAGAGCGTTTTTGTTTAGAAAACGTTTCAACACGCGGATACACTCGTTTTCAGTCGAACTCGTGTAAACAAAACTCGGATCAGCAAGCCAAAGTTTGCGTTTTTGGGCGAAAACGTATTCGTGTAAACAAGGCCTGAATGATAGACTAAGCAAAATACGCATATTCCAGCTGCTGTAAGCATTTGACAGTCTACACTAGCAAGCTCGAGTTTAACGTGCAGCTCACAGTACAGATCTTGGCTACTTTATGAACCACATAAATGACACTACTTAAGCCATAGACGTATCAGTGTATTAATTTATGGCGGACGACTGCTACTTCGTCGTGCAGTATGCTATGTGCGCTTGACAGATTGTTGTAAAACAATAATACATTGTAGTTTGGCATGGCCAGGTCTGTGATCATGCAGTAATCAGCAGCTGTATATCATTGCTAAAGACAATGAAACCAAGTGCAAAGTGTACTACAGGAGTACGCCATTATATTTGTATTGAGCAGTGGGTGTTGCCCATTCATGGACCGAAAGGAAGCTTGTGATGTATGCTGCCATGCCTCGTGCAAATGGTCCATTAGTTCCCGACCATTGTCCTCTTAAAGATACAGATAAAATTCAGTAATATACATGTACAAAGATATTTTGCGAGCGCTGCTCGTACACAATATTACAACACAGGCTGTGCTGTCTGGCACCACATAGCTGTTTATAACCGATCGTGCTTAGTCTCCACAGGGTGAGCTCATCACTCTGCGATGGCTAACACTGTGTTGCTGAAATTTGCTATAATTGTGACCATATTTTCATAAACCACACGTATGGTGCTGTCAATTAGATTCATTTGATGGCTAGTGGTTCCTAGGAATTGTCATGTATTCTGGTTTTGGTTAGCACATCTTATACCTAAGGTACAAGGGAATAAATGGCATGTTTGTTTTAGAAATACAACTTCAGGAAATGGTGTTTTTGCCTTGACTAGAAAATTACAGCTACTTGTAAACGTCATGAATATCATTAATTTGGTCACCAAAAATAATTAGCTGTTGTTTTTGTTCATGTACTAAGGAGATTCCCCTCGGGTTTTCCCCAAAATGGTTGCATAACACGAATACTCTTGTATGGACATTTTGTGGGTTGCCAAAATGAATTTGTCTCTGTTTAGGCCTCTCGTTTACACGCATATAATTAAAACTCACCTACTTAAGTGGAGACTTGGAAACGGAGGCAGGAAAACCGCTCGTGTATTATAAACACCAAAAATGGATACACACTTTTGATAAGAGCACATCTCAGCCTTCATACTCGCAGAGAATACTAGCACGAACCCTGAAATGACACCTATCAAAGAGTATAATAGCGTGTCTTTCGCTGGTTCATGCGTATGAGCAAGTGCTAGCATGCTCGCATGAAAACAGCACGCCCAAATTCCATTTGCAAAACCGCCAAAACGGAGCGGTGTAAACAGAAAAAACGATGGAGTTGAATCCGAATACATTTCCCCGTTTTTGGACTGATCGTCTACGTGTAAACGTAGCCTTACAGCGCGTTTACACTTGTGGAACTGTTCTGATCCGGTCTTTGGAATCAATCTGAGAACGGTTCTGTACCCCGTTTATACTATCCAGAGCCAACTGCATGCCTCTAGTGTCACGTGATTTGACCACACCATTTTTATTGGGTGTGGCTGTTAACGCCCAACTACAAGGACTTAGCTGAAGGACTTCGTTGTCGCTCCAAGCCACCATTGTCCAGCAATCCTCGACAGTGAAACAACTTACAGACACATGGTGGGCAAGGCGAAATGCCCATTTTAGTACGCTAAATGCATACTTGGGATCGCTTCCGTACGTTTATGCTACAAAAAATAACCGTTTTGAATCGGTCTGGACCTACACTTGTATGTCGAACCGATCCTAGCGAAACAGATCGGTTTAGAACAGTTCTACATCCGTTTACATTGGGCTTCTGGAACTGTTCTAAGCTCAAGTGTGAACGGGATGATATACTAGACTCATGTATAATGTGATTCTGGGTGCTGCATAACATTAACTGCCTAGATAATTTGGTTAAACAAAATAAAAACATGCAGCAGGCATACCTGAATCAATATCCTCTTCAGGCATTGTGTACGGGACAACCGAAACCGGTTCTTTGTAGCAATTGTTGATCAGCTGTTCCAATCTCCTTAGCTTCTCATCTGGCAGAGTTACAGACACCTCGATTGGTACCTCTGGACCATAACCGAATCTTATCTGTGCGTCTCTGACTTTGCACACTACATGACCTCCTTGTCTAATTATGCCCGCAATAAATCTTGAAATTTCTTGTGGCAAGTAGCCAACATGTTGCGTATCCAGATTACTGCGAGCCAACTTTAGAGCAATGGCGTTTTGATCAACGGGATTGGTGTCTTCTATTTCTGCTGATAGCTCTTCCCCTACTGCAGGAATCCAACCTTTCCCATGGTAGTAGTAGCCTCGAACACAACATTTAAAAGTGAACTGCAACCTGCTAATACCAGCACTTCGGCTACTAGCCATAGCCACTCTCCCTCGCACTCTCCAGGAGTCCCGATCGACTCACGGCCTGTCGATGTCAACACAACAATTGGGCGAATTGGCGCCAAAATTCGTCAACCAATCAGATTGAATCCCACTATGCATGCACCGCGAAGCCAGGGCGTATCCTTTTGATATTCATGACTTTAGCACCATGGGTATTTGTACCATAGATAATATCTATGTTTGTACAGACGGACTTGCAGAGTGCAGTTTGCTTGTCTATCGATAGTCTTCGACCATCTCAAGTTTCAAGCGCGCAGCGTTAGCCATAGCGGAAAGACGAGCCCGCCCGGTGGCGACCAAGCTAAAACTGCTCCAGCAAGCTCTTCTGCCATCTGTTGCATGGATTTCGCCGAGCTATGCTCGTACACAATATTACAGCAGTGTGCTTGCATAGATTTGCTGGCTGACATCACGAGTACGTAATATGTGTTATTGTCATTCATGTACACATATAACGTACTCTTAGGGAGGCACGGTAGTGACTCCCTATGTAGGGATGAACGAGAAAACAAGATGGCGGCTACATACAATGTATTAGCGTTCAAACGCTGATATTTCGCCTGGTGTTGAATTTTATACGTCTTTAGACACTTAGATCTGCTCTCTAGCGTTGCCCCATCTTACAGTAGTAAGGAGATTACTCGAAATTGTTACTAAAGTGACGAACCTGGGAACGGTGAAAATCGAGTTTCGTCATCTTCGTTTTCTTCTTTCTTTCTTCTCAGTGTTCTTCTTCTTTCTTCCACTCGCCTAGCGCCTTTACGCAAGCAGTGCCGAGACCAAAACATCCACGAACAGTCGTGAAATTCTCCTGGCATGTGCCTTTTGAGCTTTGTTTTTAGCGTAACGGCGATCTAAGTACCGCGAAGCCGATTTCTCGATCGTGAAATATTAGTGTGTTAGACGCCATTATTGTGATTGCGCAATACGCACGTGACCAAGCAATGGGTAAGTTAGCGCACGTGACCAAACAGCTAAAGTATCGCTGCGCCGTGTGGATCACTATCACGGAGAACACACACCCGGCATTTGTCTGGAGTCTTCGAAGAACGGTAAGCTCGTGTAGGATCGCCGTTCTGCACTTGCCAGATAATTATAACCGCCGTATAGGTCTACAAACAAGTGTGGGCGGGGCTCGTATGCACTGAATTGAAACAAAGTACATGCATGATATTGAACTGCACTTCACTAAAAAGAAAAAAGGACATAAAAAGAAATTATAAAGATTTCTATCGAAATCAAAAGGATGTAGTGACGAAGAAATCTACCACTGGTTCACAATGTAAACCAACAAGGAACAAGCATAGAATGGTAACACGATTGACTTGCTAACAGACCATAGATCCCTACATCAGTGGCTGTACATAAGATCAATATTTTGTCACAAGCTGAATTATATTCAAAGTGTCAGTCAACAGTAAATAGCTTAACTAGCTATAGTCTGGCCTCAGCAGCCACTGATGTAGGGATCTATGGTCTGTTAGCAAATCAATCGTGTTACCATTCTATGCTTGTTCCTTGTTGGTTTACATTGTGAACCAGGTGGTAGATTTCTTCATCACTACATCCTTTTGATTTCGATACAAATCTTTTTAATTTCTCCGCCGAGATTCCTCTCCATGATCAGCTAACTCAGTGCAGATGCATCTTATATATATGAGAGAAATGAACGCTTCATCCCCGGATCTCTTCTCTATTATGTAGACCAGTGCACTAAACAGATGAGGCATCGAGTTGATCTTTCCCATAGCTTCTGACATGAGCGAGGCTATCTTGCCATGTGGACCGGTTCCCATAGCTGCAAGGGCATTGTCGTGACCAGCCTGACAAATAAGACCAGCTTGAAGGAGATTGCCAGCATATGATATGGTATTTCAACTAAAAATTAATTTCAATGATGAACTAAAATTGATATGTAGAATTGTCATACTACAATGCGTGGTAATAACACAAAAACATTGGTCATTCTGGAGTTGGTGGGCAAGGAACACACACGTCTTTAGCTAGATTCTTAGCTACAATATACTCTCCACAGTCGTTCACAGCATCAACCAGTGTCTTCCATCTGCTGCTCTCATCCACATTAGCCGTCCAGTGGTTCACTAGAGCTATCAATCTGCTGAGGTTGCTTCTCTTCTCTGACTCGATCCCATCAACACGGCCAGCCAGCATCAGTCCAGTAGCAAGATTTATCCATGCACTTGTGCTCTGGGAATTTGTGTTTCATGAGCTTGTGTAAAATTGTACCAGAATCAGCTGCTATAGAGACAGTGGAAAGATAAACCTCACATAATTCACATTGCATTATCAGTTAGTACGGCAACTTAACATTCATTTATTGTGATCAAATCTGGGTTGAAAACATTATTATCAAAATTAAGTTCAAACAAAGCACTTGTGAATGGAGTTGGTTCAATGCTATAGAATGCTACTATAAATTCCACTCGTGCATGCTTAGTACAGAATGTGGATCCATTGACATTCATCAAACTATATTGGGCGGAGTGCTATACGCTACTAACCAATGCAAGCCCACAAAGACCTAGTTCTAAATTAGTGTGCGCACAGCTTATGCAGAGTACATGCACATACCTTGCACAGAGCAGTGACTATCTTGCACTAGGGGATGTTGAGCGGATTTAGTGTCACGAGGAGTAGATGAGCTATCTGTAGCAGGAGAAAATAGTATAACACAAAAGTCTCCTTGCATCATTAATTTTGCTGTACCAGTTATAAAGTAAACAATGAACTAGTGAGTGCTAAGCACATACCTAGCCAGAGCATGTGACTGGGATCCAGTTTACAGCTCTCTCCTGTCTCCTCACATTCCAGAATCCCTGAGAGAGGGTTGTAGGCACAGGTGTGGTGAGCACTGCCCTTGCCACAGGAGCATAGAAAGGAGTCCACCTTGGTGATGGCACCTTCTCCTTCTTGAATGATGTAGAGCTTTTCTTCAGTCAAACAAATTGACTCCCGAACAAGATCTCGAACGGTTGCGCAATCTTGTTGAAGTTCTTTGTAGAAGGAAAAATAAATTTCTATTTGAAGATAGCGCTCGATCAAGTACACATGTCCTCCACGCTTGTATCGCAATTCGATTCTGTTGCGATGTTGTTGGTCCCTACGATCAGATGAAAAGTGTGACGAGAATTTCGTGAGAAGGAAGACTATCATTGCAGGTAGATAACCCACTGGGATTGGAATATCGACATCCTCTATCTTTCGCCTTACTTTCAATCTAATTACCCACGGGGAAGAACAGTTAGACACACTTGGTTCAGGAGCATAGGAAAGAGCACAAGGCATAAAATATTCTTTGTCAATTGGAACAACTATTTTAACATGCTCTAGTATGTCAAGAAAGAATCGTAGCGTGATCGGCTCTTTGAACTTGATACAAGATTTTTCTAGTGTGGTCCTATCGAAACGCCCACAGTACTGAAGCAGATCTTTAGCGCCGGAAGGAAGGGCAATGTTATAGTGATCGTCAAGAAATTCTTCATCAAGAAATGATATACTGATCATTCGAGAGAGATTCTTGAGCACTGGTTTGGTGTTTATAATAACATAGTCTCTGAGCTTTGGAGTATCGAAATGCATGATCAGTCTAATGTCATGAAAGAACTGGATTGCTTTCTTGGTCTCTGACTTATCCATACCCAAAGTATCTCCAAGTTTATAGCACTCATCAAGTGTAAGTACATCAGCTTCACTTCTGTCTTCAGCTATATTGAGTATGTTAAGAAGAAAAACGAACCAGCGTAGCTTCAAGTCTATTTTGATGTTAGCATCTGACTTTTGGATCAGACTTCTCAATTTCTTTGCTGACTCTGTCCGCTTCTTTGTAGTCTCAGTGTCATTGACAGTGGCATTAACGGGCAGAATGGCCTTCTTACCCAGCTGTACTCGAAATGGCTCATATGGTTTAAGGACTTGCTTGAGAATCGATTCTTTTTCTTTAACAGTCTCACTGCATTCATGAGCCTTGTCTTCAAATGTGCCCACTATAGTGAATTTAGCTCCCTTTGGACACTTTGTAGCTGATGGTGTGTGTGGCGGCTGAATAGAAGCTACTGACTTGGCCAGAGTCTCGATTGTATGCTTGTGTGTCAAAGGGATACAGTCTTCATCAAAAGAAGCACATACGTTATCTTCATAAAAGTACGTAAACTCTGGTCTATTGCTTAAGGGCTCGTTCAATTTGACAGGAAAGATTTGAAGGCAGCTGTTGCGAAGAAAGAGAGCAGCTGCATCTAAAAATGGTGGTTGGCCACCGCAATCAGTGACCATCATCCAGTGGGAGTTGAAGATTACTCCTGAACTTTTGATGTTAGTCAACTCTTCGAACAGATCACTGAACAAAGTGAAGCTTGGGTAAGAATTGTCTGGGTGAGAAGAAGTTGGGTAAGTATCTTGGTGAGAATTTGAAGGAGGAACAGAAGAATTGGAAACAGAATCAGGAAAGGGATCATGAGAAACTGATGAAGCTACAGTTGGTGATTGATTAGAGCTGTTTGCTATGGGATGTGCCCTTTCAGGATCATTTGAGCCAGAAATTGTACTTAATAAAGCTCATCACTTGTAGACTGGCTAGTTGTTGTAGCCGGAAGGCTTGATTCACCAATGGCCGGAGGATTGTCCTCTATCGTTTTTTTCATCGCTTCACAAACTAAGCCAAACATCTTGTCTGTAGTGACATGCTCCCACTCTACTCCTTCTGTTGCGCTGTCAATCATCAAGTAGCGAGAGGGTGGATCAACACAGTCTGTACTAGTTCTCGTGGGAGCAGGATCTTTTCCTAGGGCTAGGTCAAGAACTGAAGTTTTTCCAATGCCGGGATAACCCTGGGCACCAATGTTGATGATATTCATAGTGACTGCCACCCCTAGCGACTTCATGGCATCATTAGGACCTGAGGAGAAAAGAAATCTATGAATCTCTAATGAAGTGTCAAATTTACTTGTGCGTGTACAGGCATAAAAAACGATTGACAGTCAAACACTACAGGAAGCGAAAGTAGCACCATTTTATTAAAGACGCACAGTAGTGCGTCCCTATGTTGGGGCGGATGGAAGGAAAACAAGATGGCGGCTACAATACATATGTTAGTATTCAAACGCTGATATATCACTTGGTACGCGTCTAAAGACACTTAGATCTGCTCTCTGGTGTTGCCCAACTGCACAGTAGCACATAGATTGCTCGAACAGATGTCTAAAGTGACGAACCCAGCCTAAAAGCGATATTGACCAATCAGTTTGCATAGTTGCGGGTCTCTATAGCTCATAATGGAATCCCACCACTGCCACGACCTCATAATAGAATCCTGGTTCTGAATAATTTTTACAGCGCTCACGTGTCCCTGCTCATCGTTCATGTCGTTTCTGTTTGCTGTTCCTATGGTCTAAATCAGTTGGACAGCACATCCAATCAGACCTACACGATATAGAAGTCCTCGCGCCGTTACTATAGTGCCCTCGCTACGCTCGGACACTATATAGGAACAGCTCACGGGTTCTCCATCGCGAAGATCCTTGGATGCGCGTCTAACTATTATTTAGAAACATGTCAATCATGTGTGACTGTCGACTTGGAATTTTAATCAAATGCGTGGGAGTATCCCACTCCTGCCTACTTAGCACGTTCACTCATTATGCACTCCTGCTTGCTCGAGACTTTGGTTTCCTTAATGATTTTTACATACTATCTATCATTAATTTAACCTATTTTTAACACACTTGATTTACAAAAACAGGAGCACATACAGCGCTATGGAGATAGGTAATTGTCACAAGAAAACTGACAGGGTGAAGCTAGCTTATTGTGGTTACCATTACAATGGTCAGTGAGCATAGTTATTGTATTGTTCAAACCACAAGCTGCACCCTTGTCTTTTTCCTTCTCTGCAAAGCACTGTAAATGGAAGGAGCGTTCAACTCCAATCCTACATGTAGTAATAGAGACCTCAAGACTCACGTTACATGTAACCTGTAACTCGTGTTTGGCGTTATAGGTAGGTGATTTAGATTCTACAGATACCTAAAAATACTTCTGACTAAGCGGCTACACACAGGAAGAATAAGAGCTATCAGAATTCCAGGTTTTGCACCTAGACATGGCTCTTCTGACGAGTGCTGCAGATGACAGACAGCACATATCTGTATTTTAACTAGTCCAACATGTAGAGCAGACACCAAGGTACATGTTTAGCTATAACAAACGATAATCTCGAGCAACAGGATCTATAGGGAACCGGTGGACCTGTAGATGACCTGAGACTACATGTTCAGGCGATGCTCACTGATCACACCATGTTACAGTTACACAAATCTAAATGTCTCTTTAACTGCCCCCGTCACCGAGTCTCCTTGTTCTGCTGGTAGTAAACGTTTTCGCTAATGTGCCGCGCACGGCAAAGTTTATGTTTGGATAAATCGTGGCTCAATTCTCCTTCCCCTTAGGCGCTCTGACAAAATAATTATAGCTCACAAAATTACTTTCGTTGTAAATACATGTAATCGCATACCAATTGGTTTTCTATAGTGCTCATTCACCAGTTGCTTGTACTTCTCAATTATTCGATCATTTTCCTCACTTGGATCCAAACCTTTTTCCTCGATATAAGCCCTTTTAAATCATGTATCTGTGACGGCTTTACACATTACTCGTCCTCCATGAACTGTCATCAAAATTGAGGTTTCGTTTGAAATTTCACGAGGAAGGTAGCCTACCAAGACCAGCTGACTGCTACTGGAAATCAATAGCTGTGATTTCAGAGCGCGGCGTATTTATCAGAACGATTGTCCCTCGCTGCCGTGGCAGACAGTTCTTCGCCTAATGTCGGACTCCAAATTTTGCGGTACTTGTGATATCCTCTTGATCCACATGGAAACACAAACTGTAGAGGACTGTCTTGGCTCGCCATATCTGAATCTAAGATCTGATCAACCTCGCTGTACATGTGCGACGGGATATGATCTGACTAGTAAAATTAAGGGTGCAGGTTCACGCCCACGCATGTATTTTTGGCTAGGGGACTGTATCTCAGAAACTACTTCTGATATTCCAAGAAACCAAAGACCTATGTTATAAGACTGGTGCAGGCTGTACACATTGCAAGTTATGAGCCCTGAAAGTGCCAGACGGAAACGTGACGGGCGCGGATAGATACAACGCTTAGGCTAATAAAACTTTCGTTCACTCAGGCAGTAGAACTTCAGATTGTAGATATATACGTACTTCAACAAGGCGAAGGCAGTAACTTAGAGCTTTTTCGTGTATCGTGCTTGAAAGTGCGAATATGAGCTGCTTACCTCGTGGTTTTCCTACTCAGAGTCAGAGGGTGTTTATTAAATAAAACTCTAAGTTAACGTCTTTATCTGGTCGCTAATAGTCATTATATCCAAGTTTGGGTCTATTCTGAAGACCACAGACAGAGTTTTATTGAGGAATGCATTGTTCGTGATCTTTGCCATATCATTTGTGGTGTTGTAACAATGTACTACTTGTACATTCCTGAATAAGTTAATGGTTGTTAGGATCAGCACCCTTAATAATGAATCTGTTTATTTCGCGCCAATTTTGGCGTTCCCGTTATCACATTATTATTGCTTCCCAAAAATTAATTACAAAAATAACAATGAATTTTAAAAAGCGCCACTCTGAGTTCGAGATTGATGATTTCACCGAAAGAAAATTTTGTGCTGCAGTCGATCAACAATCTCTACGGATTGCTCTTCAATACACTTTCTATAGACTATACTCTTCACCCGGAGCATCATTGTATACAAGTCCTCACGATCAGCATATTCTACGAAGACATCACACAACGCCCCAGGGAACCAAGAGCCATCCACAATCGAGCGCTCAGCTAGACTTAGCCGAGAGGATGCCCAAGCAACAAACAGATCTGGCTTGGAGTCAGGAAAGCCCAAGATAGAAGCTGTGGAAAAAAATATAGAAAAGATTACCACAAGCTTATTATAATTATTATTTATAATTATACTCACCACGTAGCTCATGCTCAACATTGGGGTCAGTTGGCGGATCAGCATCTCGACTACATTGCACAAACACGAAAATTGGTAGTGATGGAGTGTTCTTCTTAATCAGGCTTATCAGCTCATACATGCTAAATGAAACAGTGTCAGATCCAAAAATGAAGTCGTCATTTTCTACATGACTGCTAAAGCATAGTACAAGACTATCGTAGCCTTTGGAATAGTTAGTTGCCATTTCTTTCACCTTTGCCTTGATTTGTTCTGCGGTCTTGTTTTCATAAGTAAGCACTTCATACCCGAGAGATTTAAAGGCTTTATCAAAGTTACGGATATCTAAGCTGGTACCTCTCCGGTGATGTAGCATTAGATCTGGGCGCTTAGAATTACAGTGAAAATGTTCATTTCCAAAAACAAGTGCCAATCCGTGTGGTTTGCTGGATAGTAGATATGACAAGTGACCAGCTGGCTCTTCATCTTGTGTTCCAGTAGTACCCTCTGTTGTCTTGCCTTGATTAGAAATTTCCTCTATTGCTTCTGCATTAATGTGCTGTGAATCATCTTTTATAGCATCTACATGTAAAATGATAATAATGATTTTAATTGCAGTTTAATTGACTAAATAATCTTAGAAGCAATCTCTTTCTCTCCAATCGCCCCAAATGCTGCCTTCAGTACTGACCACGAAGGTACATTAACATCGTCTTTTTGTTTCAACCAGGCAGCTATCAAATTTCCCTTACACTGCTCAACCTGACCACGATTACTATCCTCTATTGCCTCTCGTGTAGGATAGAGAAGTCCCAACTCTAACCCAAGAGACTGCAAGTCATTGACTGTTTTCAAGGCATTTTTCACATTAACAAGGTCATCAATGCTTGCAGATAGCATGCAGTTACGAATAATTATCATTAGCACCACACAAATTCACTGTTATTATAATCTTGTACGAACAATGTGAACTAGAAACTGGCAAAATTAAATTACTATCCAAATACCTCTATCAAACTAGAGTTCTTAGAACACATACCCTGTGCGCTACGGTGTGCTGTACTAATTCCATGTGTAATTCTTGTGAGCAGTTGCAAAACGCAGACTGTTGCAGTGAACTATTATACAGAGTACAGTGAACACGCGTTTAATTGTTCGCTCAGTCTCACAATTGTGGCACACCCACATACCGGAATGTTCTAATCGGCGATGTTGCTAATACGAACACATGGCCATAGCACACGACAGGAGACTATCTCGACTTTACGGGCGTCTTTCAAAGAATAAATATTCAACTACCAACCTGTTGAGAGCTATTTCATGACAATCTTCAAGCAGTAAGGCAGTAAACAGCCACGTTTTTTGTACACACACACACATATATACGGACATAGCCAAACGCTTAACCCTCTGGCGCCCACGCGCCCAGGGTAATTACCAAAATAGCTTTTTGCCTTGAAACGAACGAGAAAGCCGATATTTCACAAGCACACTGAATGATACAAACAAATGCATCGATGGTACTACCCATTCAGTTGTATGGAACAATTGCCGATCTTTTAAACTGCAAGGCTGTCTTGGCTCCCAGTTGCTTGGTATTGTCCCAAAAGGGATTCCCGTGAATCGACTAAATTCTCTACTCTAGCGACAATTTTGATCTACACAAATTGCTAATGCAGCCAAATACTACACTACTTTATACGGCAGGCATTGGTTGACAAGTAGAAACAACCAAGTAAACCACCAGAAGCTTCAGTAAATCACAGGAGGAATCCTTGCAAACGTGCTGTTTGCTTGCAGATGAAAACTGCACACAAAAGTCTGCGATCTCAGTTTAAAGCTTGTATCATCACTGAGAAGAAAGCGTACAGAGTCTGAAAAGCTGGTTGGATTTCTTGAAGCGCCTTGAGCTTTCCAGCAAACGAGTCACAAAGCCCAAAAATCAGCGTTTTCAATCGGACACGGAGTGCTTCACGAGGTTTGTACGCGATACTATTGATATCACAACATCGTTTCCAATCCCGGTTACGTAGTCTCTTAAATCTATGGTTTGGCTACTCCCGGTTCGCCTATTAAGGGCGCAACCGTTTTGCCTAGTCATGTACGCAAGCCGCCAAATTATCTACGTGCGCACGCGTACTCTATCACTATAAAGGCTTGTTTGTAGCACTGACCGATCAGCTGGTTCCGGTGGCTGGCTCAGTGGTTTAGTACGGTGGTAATACAGATCTTCAGGGTTTGATTATTGCTGTATATGTTACGGACCGATTTACAACCGTTGGCCCGTTTTAAAGCCGGCTGGCCTGTTTCAAAGCTGGCTAGCCCGTTTTAAAGCCGGCCAGCACTTTATCTGCGCAATGTATGCAGTAGTGTATCTGTGCGATATAGGCGATCAAGATATGCCCTGCTCGATGCAGCTGTGTGAGTACTGTTAGATCGTTACACGCAGCTTAGACTAGTATAGTGTTCTCACTGCTAGCGAGATCTGTGATCATGTGGAAGATTTGTTCAACTCGTTCTTGACCAAACGCTTTCTTCCTGGTGCAAAACTGGGGGAAACGAGCGGAGTCATTCGTGCTGGAAAGAATTATAATTTGTGTGCTAATCTTTTGTACCAAACATTTTCTTGCACTGCAGGTGATGACTCTAGCACTAATGAGGACGAATATCAACATTTTTTGGATCAAATTCACAAGCACTGTAGTCTTTAAACTCACTGTACCTAGCATGCATCATATACATTAACAATTAACATGAAGTTGACAAAGAAAGCACGGTGGTGCACTATTATCGGCTGTGCAAAGATGTACACGTAGGTCTGTTAATAGTAAGCAAGCAGAGCATAGATGTGCCAGAGAGCCTATGGAACTAGAATGTCACTTCTCAATGTACCGCATTCAAACTGGAATACAAAACTCCTAGCATGGATACAGTGACACCATTCACAGGGAATACGTAATGCATTAGGGATATACGCACGATTGTCTTATAATAATTTTTTATAGGCACACAATAGGCACACAATATTGCCGATATTGAACCGATACAGATATTATTTTTGTGTATGTGCAAAACCAAAAATGTGATCGAAATGGCTACAGGAGTCACATTTTGGAGGCACTTTTGCATCGATTGATCATTCTGTTAAAGTAGACATCGCTGATGAAAAGAGAAACAGGGTTGTTGCTGAAAAAGTGGAAAATGCTACTGTTTTGAAAGAACTTGCAGTTACTGAATTTATAAAATTTGATCTATACATCTACTTTTAAATTGCCCACAAGTGATCTTTGCCTATAGTACAAATATAGGTGCCTATACAGATACAGATACTAGTATAGGTACAACACTATAGCGTAGACATTTCAAGAAAGAGCCTACACAGCAATGGCTACCTACTCACATGTTCATGGTCAAGCCCTTGTGACACATCCCAAGTTGTGGTCTTTCTTCTAGTTAGCACTACATAGCTAGCAGGTAGGCACTAACACTAGCTGCTCCAAACCTAACAGGCTCTTGTTGTAAACCAGAGCTAACTCTACAATGTGCATGACACACCAAGGGTTTTGTGAAATCTGTTCATTAAGATGGCGGTATACCAGTTTTATGAATATTAATGAGGAACTTTCTTTTATCTGCATCTCGTGACAGAGCAACGCTACCAGCGTGAAACTCGCTCTGATGCATCATCGAGTGTGTCTCAATGCAGCTTGAAATGCTGCACAATATTCTACACCAAAGAATAATCGACACAGCATTTTACTAGCCAAAAATCTCTCCTGGCTAACCGTGCAGCATAGGTTACCAGCTGAAATTCGACTCTTATAAACCATTTCTAGGTGCTGACGAAGAGTTTTCTGCATCTACATTTTCTGATTTTAAGAAAAACACTTTGACATCCAAAATCATGGCTGATTTTGCAGTGACGCCCATGTTTGTTGGTGCATAAAACAGCTATGTTCAGTGTGGGTCAACTAAACGCTTTGTCAGCACCTGCAAAATTTACTTAGCCTTAGGTAGGTTAGCCCATCGTGAAGTAAATAGTTATACAGGTGCATATTCTTGGCTAGAAGTTAAGCAGAAATTCATGATGCATATTTTGGTTGCTGCCACCAAACTGCTTTGCGTCAGAGCTTAGCTTTAGAACTATTGCAGAAGTACAGTATCTGGCGTCTCTATTACTCGTCTTTATACCGTTGTAGCGTGTTTCATCTTGACACAGTGTTTGTTGTTGCTAACTCATAAACAATTAATGAGCACACGGTAACCCACCACCTTAACCATGGGCGCTTTTGTTGTCAGAGAAGTTTAAGATGGCGTCAAGGTGAGCCAGCCATAACTCGAGAATGAAAGCACTTTAGCAAAATCCATGAGTCACATTGCAAGCCATTGTCGAGTTTAGCCTGTTCATACCTTAACTGATTCGTAGAAGTGATCACTGATCTCTGTAGCTCGATGGACAGAATAAACGAATGAGTGAATGAACGACAGAGCAAGTACAATGACCCTCGCGCATGTGCCGAGGGTTAATCAAAGCACAAGCATAATCTGCCATCACAATGGTTCAATACTTGACAGCCTCGGAAAATGAGACAGATTGCTCAAAACTACAGAACATGTAGTCACAGTCATACAGGTACACAGTAGCTATATTGATGATCCGTAAGTAAATTTGGCTAATCACAATAACGATAATAAGCAAAATTACTTAATTTGTCGGAAAGTTTTCTTACTTTCTTCAGATGCCAAACTCGCCAGCAATGGTCATCGATCGCGAGGTAAGCACAGTATGCTATAACTCGAGAACGAAACTTCACATACAAGTCTGCCACACTGAAAGACAAACTAACGAAAGCACTTTAGCAAAATCCACGAGTCACATTGCAAGCCATTCTCGTGCTAAGCCTGTTCATACATTTACCGAGTTTCAGAAGTGAGCGATGGTCTCTGCAGCTCGATGGACAGAATGAACGAATGAATGAACGAACGACAGAGCAAGTACCGTAACCCTCGCGCATGCGCCAAGGGTTAATGAACAGATTTCACAAAACCCTCGGCGTGTCATGCACATTGTAGAAATAGCTCTGGTTTACAGCAAGAGCCTGTTAGGCTTGGAGCAGCTAGTATTAGTGCCTACCTGCTAGCCATGTAGTGCTAACTAGAAGACAGCAAAGTGCTGACCACAACTTAGGGTGTGTCACAAGGCCGTGACCATGAACATGTGAGTAGGTAGCCATTGTTGTCGTGGAGGCTCTTTCTTGAAATGTCTACGCACCTCAGAGCTGTCCTGCTGCTTAGATGGAATCTAAACGTACTCAGTAAGTACCAAGTGCCTAGACAGTCAACTATGAGCGCTTTTGTAGTCAGAGAGGTCTAAAACCAAAATGGCTGTCAAGGTGAGCCAGCTATAACTCGAGAACGAAAGCACTTTAGCAAAATCTACGAGTCAAATTGCAAGCCATTGTTGTGCTTATCATGCTCATAACCTTACCAGAGTGTAAAAGTGATCGCTGACCTCTGCAGCTCGAAGGACAGCAAATGACAGAGTAAGTACCATAAACCTCGCGCATGCGCCGAGGGTTAATAACACTCCACTATGAACCCAGGACCTAGGTATTGCAAAAACCATTTGAATCCGCCACTAATAGAGTACTCATTTTTAGATGTACAGTGAAGCTATTAACTCTTTAGTTACTGAATTATTTCGTCAGAAATTTGAATTGCTCTAAACTGACAGTTTGTTTTGTACAAAATGCAGTACGCTAGCTATTCCAAACTAGCACCGTTTTCTCTTGGCATGTCAAAGTTTATGACCATGCACTAAACTCCAAGCTGGCCACTCCCACTTCGGAACTGAGGCCACTGAATTGTTACAGCCTTGTCATTTTCAGCTAATTTTGTCTTCATTCAGCCCTGGTGACTGATACAAAAACCTGGTGGTATCCAGGTGAGCAAACAGGACAGTTCTATAGCAAAGTATATAGAACTGGGCTTCTATTTCTGGGCACCCTGAAGCCCTAAAAATGTCAAAAGCGGTGAGGGGCTCTGAACCCCAGGTTAACAGATGGGCACCCCCCCCTTTAAAATCCTCCATGCTGTACGTATTAGTGGGGAGGGCGCGCTGAAAAACAGTGGGTTTTAAAGGTAAAGTCGTCTTTTGCAAATAGACTTAGTTTCACCTTTCTACAGCACTTTTCACACTATTTATGACATCTACAGTAGGCGGAATCAAATATGATGCAAAAGGCGTCATTAGGGGTTAAAGGGTTAACGTAAAAGATGGTACTGTGCCGAGCCAACATTGCTCACTAGCTCTGTTGCTGCTATAGTTTTCTGAAATGTGAAATCAATTTAGCATCCAATTTTGCTGTCTCAATCAAGCAGTTTAAGGGGTTAACCGAATGATGTTACATGGTAGCAACAGTGGAACTTCGTCTATCCGGAATAGCTGGAGAAGCCTGTTTTCAGATTATTGGATATTTTGTATGTACAAAATTCAATGAAAATAATCATCAGGTGCTGCTTTACAAGTTATGAATATAATTAATGACCACACTGCTGTTTGACCACCTACCAAAAGTATAAATCAAAACACTAAACCCTAAACTCTAAAAACCTCCTGTCTGTGCAAAGTAGGGAGGGTCGTCCTAAACAGGGGCTTCGGTCCTAGCTAAGGATCGTCGGGAGGATCGGGCCTTCGGCCCTAGTTAAGGATCGTCGAGAGGGTCATCCTAAACAGGGCCTTCGGCCCTAGCTAAGGACCGTCAAGAGGGTCGTTCTAAAAAGGGCCTCCGGCCCTCACTAAGGATCGCCGAGAGTGTCTCGACTAGCTACAAAACTTAAGTTTTCTGTTAAAAATACACGTATACAGCAAGAATCAAACCCTGAAGATCTGTATTATAAACCACCATACTAAACCACTGAGCCAGCCACCGGAACCAGCTGATCGGTCAGTGCTACAAACGAGCCTTTATAGTGATAGTGTATGCGTGCGCATGTAGCCGCTGAAGACGGCTTGCGCACATGACTAGGCAAAACAGCATGACTGGGCTCTTAATAGGCGAAACGATAGTAGGCAAACTGGGACTAGGCGAACTGATACTATCCCATTTGCTCATTGCTTTCTACAGTTCTGTAGCCAAGCGGTCTGGTTTATTTCACCTCCCCACGGAAGGAAACAATGTTTGCATACACAAGATAGCACAATCTTAACGATCTAAGCCTACTTTGGATGCTTGTGAACGGCCACCATTTTATTCAGACTTATCCGGCCACTCAGAAATATTCGGTGACCAAAGCTGTCTGAATAATCAAAGTTCCACTACAAGTAAATGGTCACCTTGCAGTACTCTATTATGAGTCATATGAGTTCCGACCTGTCTTTCTGTTAACATGACAGTGCCTCGTAAACGTACCACCAGGAGAATATAAGGCGAAAGAGCATCCAACTTGGTTCTAACGAAACTAAATTATATTAAGGAAGGTTTTTGCTGGCCTCATAAGACGGAGATCATGCTTCTGGCCGATTGCTGGCTTGTTTTAGTTGGAGATCAGAAAGAAGCATGGATAAATGTAAACAGCGAGCCACAATATACAAAAAAGGCCCCAAGTTCCAAGTAGCAACAGCGCACGGCGGTATAGACTTTATTATTGAGTGGGATATGAGACTAGTTAGACGCTCCTTCCTCTTATACACTCCTGGTACCACTTATTGGAGAAGTTAATGCATGCTCAGACTTTCAATATGCACAAAACATACCAGCTCTACGATAGTGTGAATATTTTTTTACCTGGTCTTCCAATGTATTCTGGTGGTGTTGGTAAGTCAAGTGATGGTAACTGATACTGATCAATGACTCTGGGATCCTGCCATTGAGTGGTACGAGTGTCTGAAGGAGAAAATTAAGTTATTAATGTGACAAGGTAATCTATCACAGGGTATGTTTGGCTGAGATCATCCTATTTGTCTAATTATATGGAAAGATACCTCAACTAGGCTAGGCTAATGTCTAGCTGGAAGTGTGTCATGTACTTGTATATGGAAATTTAAACATGAATGCATAAGGTACTCACTGTGATCAACGTAGAATACACATCTGTTTGGTGCTGTAAGTGCCTCCCAGCCAGCCTGGAGAAGTAACCACATATTGTTAAGGATGCCTGGTACTAATTAATTTTCATTAGGCGGCGCCGTTGCTATGGGCCAGATTTCCAGATGTAAAGCAGCTACGAACGCATCGCTAGCTATAACAACACGACTGGAAGTACTGCTTGTATACCAAGTTTTAGCGAGATAGCTTACCGTGAAGGACCGCCAGATGTGTGACAAAACCATGCCTACTCGGCTGGAAAATGTTCAACAGATAATGCCAGGTTGCTGACACCACATTCTGTGGCTATCTTGACACGAGAAATCCAGCAAAGGAGAGCTTTTGGCAGTACAGCAGTGACAAACAGTGCTTACTAATACGCAATTCGGAAAACCTCTCAGTTACAGTGTTGGCCAAGTGTAGCTGACCATCTTGGCAGTGTATAAGCGTAGTCCAAGGCTTCATGCTCGAGTTTTATACTGTCTTGTGCTTTCCCAGCACGTACACGAAGTATACAAAGCATGTAATGATATTTGCAACAGTTTAACGATATTCACAACCGCAAAATTATATTCACAAGTGCAGACCGCCTTATTATGCCTCGGTGGGCGGAGCCACAGGGCATACGGTATTCGGTTTGTGCATAGATAATACAGTACACAGTGGATATGCAACGAGCCCGTATACGCCGATTTGGAGTGATGCAGTGTGTGCAACGGATGTAACGGACGTGTCCAAGGATTATAAATGGCTGCTCGCCTTACAGTGCACAAAAACAGCTGAAAACATTGCAGGAAATATGTAGACAACGATGAAAGCAACTTCAACCATTGGTTTTTCTTGTAATAGGGCCATTCCGTTCACTTCTAACACTGGAAGCAACGTATCTATGTGAAAAATCATTGTTTACAAGCTCCATAGCTCGACTAGTGTGATGTGCTAAAGACAAGATACTGAACGTTGTGATTGTATTGTGCATACAACCTTAGTTTCTCGCAGTAGAATGAAGACAGTAGCATTCAGTAGTGCTGTTCATGGAGTTCTGAAGTCGTCAGTGTGGTAGATAATCTAAAAGAAACAAACTGCTACACGAAGGAAAAATTCGCTGCTTGGCAGTGTCTCAGCAGTTGTGCACAGATTGTAACTCCTTGATAATAGTTTCTCGCAATGCACAACACTATGAGCTACCAGTAGGTATGTAAAAAGGCTTTGTAGCATAAGCCAGTGCTGTAGTAATCTAACACAAAGTAGCCGTATCAAGAAAAGAGAGCCAAAACGGCAGAAACCGAGGCCCAGCTATAACAACAGATCAGAAGTCTTATACAGTACCAGGATCTTCTCTACCAATTGATGAACACGTTTACTGCTTTATAAAAGCTTCCTTGACTCTTCAGAACAATAAAAACAGCTTTACAACTGTCAGCTACTCAACTAAGACCCGTTTCAGTCAGTGTTACAGCGTAACACCGTGGATCCCTCCGTATACCAGGTCGTTGCATATCCACTGTGTACTGTATTATCTATGGTTTGTGTATCTGTGCATGTATGTGTGTATGTATGTATCTGTCTGTCTGTCGGCAGAATTTCTCATCGCTCACTGAAAATTAAGTGCTGAAACTTGCAACACAAGCTAAAGTCGATATTTGCTTGAAAATGAATTGTAAGGATTTTGGTTACAAGGCTCTGTTCGTGAGTATGGCGTGATTGCTTACATCGCGATCGCTGGCGACCTAGTTGTGATGTAATGACAAAATTGTCTACTGCTGGCTGCCTTACAGCTAGTGAGTTCGTTTTTTTACTTCAAAACAGCATGGCAGACTTGTATATGAAGCTGCGTTCTCGAGTTATGGCGTAACCATGGCGCTTTGCTTACCTCACGATTGATGGCCGTTGCTGGCGATCTAGAGTTCTCCGTAGACAAAACTATCCACAGTTGACTGCCTAGAAGTTGATAGGTTACTATGTCTAAAGAAATTGTGTAAGTGTGTAAGACGCTATCTCGCTTGTGTACGTGCTGTGCCCTGCACAGAACATTATAGACACGCCCAGTTGAATTATTACTGAAGTAAAGTAAAGTAAAACTAAAGTACTGCATTGTGATTGCTGTATAGAAATCCTGTATACATGCATCTGCAGTTGCTGTATTTGTGGAATGGTGGATAGTTGTGTTTGTGGATAATGTTTTTATAAGTTGTCAGTCATTAACATAGTGTTCAACTAGCAACAGCAGACTTTCATTACTGCTTGTGTATTTCAGTTCAGCGTACTTAGTCAGACAGGCATGTATGCATAACATTCCACCGAGGTATAAGCAACTTCGGTGCCTAGTTATGGCATGCGGTAGACGTGGCATATTTAGGGTATAAAAGGAGTTGCTATGGGCATGACAAGATGACGTCTCGCCTGGAGGCACTAAGTACGGCACTGCCATATCTTCGCCGTACGGGCGTTTCAAGCGAATATAACGTTCTGAAGCTCTTTGCATGATTTGTGTGATTATAAAGAAACCTTTAGAAGTAAAAGAAACCAGGTCTAAGGTGGTAAATCAGAGTTCACGTGGTCACCCGTTTGTTTATCTTCTTCGTTTACTTTCTTTTTTTCTTCTTATTCTTCAGAGAGTCTAGCACAGTAGCTGAGCGAACCAAACGCAACTAAACATACACAGAAGCAACGCTACCTACATGTATGACCATCAGTGCATCTGATATCTATTTAAGCCTAAAACACTGGGAGAAGCGAGTATTTACAGAAAAACAGCGATTTTTGGTCCATAACAGACTCCATTCCATTCCATTATTCTAATACAAGCACACCTTAGTACAAATGGCTTGGAACGCGAGTGCTGCTTCCACTAGCAGTGTTCACAGCAGACAACGAGCAAATCTTCACTGATTAGCCTGTCAGGTTTGAAAAGAAAGCTAGCTTAAGCTTATCGTGTTGCATGTAGTGCAGGGCTGATCAAGTGTAGTCACTCTGCAGTGGCCTGAATAGTTCTCTTTACAGCAAAACTGTATTAGCGTAAGTGCCAACTAAGTCATTAATAAATAAAAAAGAAAAGAAACAAGTAATAAAAACATTTTAACAATGAACAGATTTCACGAAACCCTCGGCGTGTTGCACATTGTAGAGTTAGCTCCTTAGTTATGGTTTGCAGAAGGAGCTTTGCAGCTAAAGTCAACCTGCTTGCTATTGAAACTGCATTGCTAACCAGAAGACAGTAAAGTGCTGCCACAACTGAGACAAGGTGTGTCAAGTGGGCGTGACCGTGAACACTGAGTAGG
This sequence comes from Haliclona indistincta, assembly GCA_964017065.1. Taxonomy (NCBI): domain Eukaryota; kingdom Metazoa; phylum Porifera; class Demospongiae; order Haplosclerida; family Chalinidae; genus Haliclona; species Haliclona indistincta. The sequence goes on along the minus strand of OZ024788.1, from coordinate 2,962,782 downwards.
TAGCAATTGCTCTTGGCTTTGATAGGCTTTTTCTTGAGATGTCTACGCATACCCAGAGCTGTCCTGCTGTTTAGATGGAATCTACAAGTACCTAGGTAGTCAACTACGGGCGCGTTTGTTGTCAGAGAAGTCTAAGATGGCCGTCATGCAAGGTGAGCCAGCCATAACTCAAGAACGAAAGCACTTTAGCAAAATCCACAAGTCACATTGCAAGCCATGTGACTAAGTCTGTTCATACCTTTACCGAGTTTCAGAAGTGAGCGATGGTCTCTGCAGCTCGATGGACAGAACGAACGAATGAACGAATGAATGAACAGATTAATGGTTTTTAAATGTATTATTAAGACCACACAAGACAACAACTGAAAGAGCGATACAAGGAGAACACAATGAAGAAAACTGAACATACTGAACTGGTCACATGTTAATGTGTTTGCTCCGCCCATGGAATTGTGGGTTTTTCGACAAACAAATTGCTGACTTGTTGTCCTCGTACAGTGTCACGGGCTCCTTCTTGATGTTCATTTCCGCTAACAGTCTGTTTAACCATATTCCTTCTTTTGCTGCCATTGTGAGCGACATGTACTCAGCTTCTGCTGTAAACAAAGCGACACAGGACTGTTTCTTGCTACCCCAACTGACTGTAGCATTTCCAACTCTGAATAAGTAACCAGACGTTGATTTTCTATCATCTTGATCACCTGCCCAGTCTGAATCTGAGAATCCAGTACAGTCGGATGAATCACTCGTCGTGAACAACAGTCCAAATTCACGAGTTCCTGCAATATAGCATAGTAGATGCTTCACAGCTGTCCAATGAGCTACTGTTGGTCTTGAAGTAAACTTGGCGAGGGTACTGACGGCAAATGCAATGTCCGGCCTCGTTCTTGTAGACAGGTAAAGCAGTCGTCCAACAGTTGATTGATATACCTCTTGATCAAAGAGCTCAGAGTTCTCATCTCCTTTCACTAGCTTTTGACTTGGATCAAGGGGTGTCCTTCTTGGCTTTGAGTCATCCATACGGAAGTGTTGAAGGATACTGTTGGTGTAACTTGGTTGACCAAGCCAGATGACTCCTTTCTTGTGATTTTGAATGATTTTGACTCCCAGGAAGTAGTGTAGCTCTCCTAAGTCCTTTGCTTCAAATCGATCAGCAATTTCAGACTTGATTTTAGCCAGTATTTTGTCACTCTTTCCTGCGATGAGGAGGTAATCTACATAAACTGCAATGATAGCATCTTCAGAAACGTAGATACAGGGATCTCCATTTGTCTGTGTGAACTTCATCTTGATGAGATGATGGTGAAGAGTCTCGTTCCAACAGCGAGGTGATTGCTTCAGTCCATAGAGACTTTTTCTCAGACGACACACGTAGTCTTCTTTTCCTTTCTGTTGAAAACCTTCTGGTTAACACATGTAGACTTCTTCTGTCAGTTCACCGTTGAGAAATGCTGTCTTGATATCCATCTGATGGATCTTCATCTTCTTTTGACCTGCAAGAGCAATTACTGTTCGTATAGACTCGAAACGAACCACAGAAGAAAAAGTTTCGTCGTAGTCTATTCCTTGTCTTTGAGAGTAACTTTGTGCGACTAAGCGTGCCTTGTATCTCTCTACCATACCATTCTCTCCACACTTGCACTTGAATACCCACTTGCTCTTCACTAACTTATTATCCTTCGAGGGTGGTACAAGATCCCAGACATGATTGGCATGCAGAGACTTCATTTCGACATCCATTGCTTCTTTCCAGAGTTCTTTGTCGTTACAGTTCAAAGCTTCACTCACAGTGGTAGGTTCACTGGTAACAGCTGAGTTCACCCAGACTCCAAAACGATCTGGCTTTCCAGTGACTCTTGTTGATCTTCGGAGAGTAGGTTCAGTGGTTGTTTGTTCTGAGGTTGGATCCTGATGTACATCAGTCTCGTCTGCTGGTAGTTCTTCACAGTCAGACTCAGAATACTCCTTCTCAAACATCACTGGACCAGGACTATCATCTGTTGAAGGACTCTCCTCTTCTGTACCACGTAACTGTTCATCAAATCGAACATCTCTACTGTGAATCACCTTGCGCTTGGATTGGTTATAGAGTCGATATCTTTTCCTGTTCTCTGAGTATCCCAGGAAGATGCATTTGCGTGATTTGTCATCAAGCTTCTGTCTCTCATCCTTTGCTATGTGAGTGTAAGCTGTACATCCAAACACTCTGAAGTGTCTCACGGTAGGTTTGTCTCCGTATAGGGCTTCGTATGGGGTCTGTCCAGGTACTGCTTTGGTAGGGCTTCGATTTCTGATGTAACAGGCAGTAGAAAGAGCTTCTGCCCAGAAGGTCTTTGGTACTTGAGCATCAGCCAACATGCATCTGACCATCTCCACCAAGGTCCTGTTCATCCGTTCTGCAACGCCGTTCTGCTGTGGAGATTTAGGAATAGTGAGTTCGTGCTTGATACCATTATCTTTGAGATACCCTTCGAACTCATCAGAAGTGAATTCTCCTCCGTTATCTGTCCGAAAACACTTGACACTTCTTCCAAATGACTTCTCAACCAGACTTCTCCATTCACAGAAACACTTGAACACGTCAGACTTTCTCTTGATGATGTAAACCCACACATATCGCGTCTTGTCGTCGATGAACGTCACAAAGTATTTAGCTCCACTTAGTGACTTCGAACTCATCTTGCCACACACATCGCTGTGTATCAGATCGAGGGGGTTTGCTGCTCTTCTATCACTGGATTGAGGAAAGGGATTCTTATGTTGCTTTCCTTTGCAGCATGGCTCACAGAGCGGTGAATCCTTGGTAGCATGATGGTAGTCGAACTCTTTCACCAAGTCATCTGCTGCAAGCTCCTTGAGACTAGAATTGTTGAGGTGTCCATATCGTCTGTGCCACAGTTCTTCTTTCGAGACATGACACTGCTCCATTTGCTTGACTTCAGCATTCTTCGGCTCTACTACTGACACTTGAAATAGATTTCCTGATTTGGATGCAACTGTGATCAGTCTTCCATTTGAGTCTCGATCGATACAGCCTCTCTTGTTGAATTTGAATTCAATACCTCTTTCAGTCGCTTTCGATATGCTTAGTAGACAGTAAGCGAGTTCAGGGACAAATAGCACGTTGTGTAATTTACACTTTCTTGTTAGAGAACCTGATTTGACTTGAAGATGTACGGTTCCACTGTGCTTCGCTATTAAGGCTCGTCCGTCTCCAAGAACTACATCGAGAGGGTGATTGAGTTTCTTCAGATCAGTAAACAAATTTCTGTCACTGCAGATGTGACTGTAGTCTCGTCCCCAGACCACACCCTCGCCTATCGCGAGAGAGGGTCTGGTGACTTTAGTTGCACTTTCTTGGGCTTTTCGTGAACGAGAGTTACGTAACACTAATGAATCCGTATAAGTAAATGGCTGCTACACACAAGTGTCTGGTATCGTATGTAGTTGCGCATTAGACAAGGGAGACAATCTACGAAGGCGAAGACGTCTAGACAGCAGGCAGAGTAACAAAACACAAACTCTTGCCTTCTCCAGTCGGGAGGCCGACGAAAACGTCTTTCCCTTTGACAAATTAAACTCAGTAATAGAAAGACGCTGATCGTCTGTCGGACTTTCATAACCGATGCTGACAAATGCAGCTCTTATTGTACGGTCGAGAACGTCAGCCAAAAGACTACAGTCATATCTAGCTATCTTCAACGCCATCATTCTATCGATGTGGTTTGTATTACGTAACAGTTGGCCTTCTGACCAATCAGATTCTTTCCCTGACATTCCGGGGAAGATATTACTTCCTGGCCCAAGAAAATCGACTAAAGTCACCAGACCCTCTCACGAGCAATAAGCGAGGGGTGTGGTCTGGGGACGAGACTAATGTGACTGGTAGCTCCTGAGTCTATGATCCATTGTGTACCAGATTGAGTATAGGCTCGTTTACACCTCCAGCTGCAAACACGTGTTGATGCACTTGTCCAACTTCTTCAGAACTTGATTCTTGCTGTCTGATCTCTGCGCTGTTTGCTTTTTGCTTTGGTTTGTAGTTTGGTTGACGATGATGGTACTCGGCATCTGAATTTTGTGGCTTTTCTTCTTTCTTGCGATCACGACAGTTTCTTTGGATGTGTCCAAACTTGCCACAGTGATGACATCGCGGTCCTCTCTTCTTGTGTTTCAGCGACATGGCTCCTTCTGGATCAGATGAATTACTCAGATCTTTGTCTTTCAGCTTTCTTTCTGTATGGAGCAATCTCTCTATTACTGTTTCCATCTGTGGAACAGTCGAGCTGGCCTCTAGAGCAGTCACTAGCACGTCAAAGGACTCCGGGAGACTTGCGAGTAGATAAACCACTCTGTCTTCATCACTGATGTTGTCTCCGACGATTGCAAGCTCGTTGAAGAGTTCAATCATCTTTTAGACATGTTCCTGCACATTCTGTCCGTCTTTCAGTAGCATTGAGTGTAGCCATTTCCTTAGCGCTAGTCTGTTCGCCCACGTTTTTTTCTGGAATTGCGACGACAGCTTCTCCCATATGACGGCAGGATCGGTTGGGTCTCCGAGTAAGTAGAGAAGAGATGGATCGACAGATAGTACGATTATTGCAAGAGCGCGGTCCCGACGAGTAGCAAACTTCGTGTGACGCTCAGTGCCTGCTTCTGGTTCAGCTTCAGTCTTGCTGACGATTCCCCACAGTCCGTCACGCATGAGTGACATCTTGCACTGTATCTTCCAGGTGCGATAATTTGGTCCGGTCAGAGGAACTACTACCGTCTTGCCTTCAGCCATCTTGATTCTCTACAACAGTCTTCAGATAACAGTTCTAACAGTGTGCCTTGCGTCTTGAGAGGTGTCCTGGACCCATAACCTGATGGTTTTTAAATGTATTATTAGGACCACACAAGACAACAACTGAAAGAGCGATACAAGGAGAACACAATGAAGAAAAACTGAACATACTAAACTGGTCACATGTTAATATGTTTGCTCCGCCCATGGAATTGTGGGTTTTTCGACAAACAAATTGCTGACTTGTTGTCCTCGTACAGTGTTACGGGAACTCAGAATACCGATTTCACAAAACCCTCGGCGTGTTGCACATTGTAGAGTTAGCTCCTTGTTTATGGTTTGCAGAAAGATCTTTGCAGCTAAAGCTAACCTGCTTGCTATTGAAACTGCATTGCTAACCAGAAGACAGCAAAGTGCTGACCACAAGAACAAGGTGTGTCAAGTGGGCGTGACTGTGAACACTGAGTAGGTAGCCATTGCTCTTGGCTTTGATAGGCTTTTTCTTGAGATGTCTATACGCACCCCAAGAGCTGTCCTGCTGTTTAGATGGAATCTAAAAGTACCTAGATAGTCAACTATGGGCGCTTTTGTCGTCAGAGAGGTCCAAGATGGCTGTCAAGGTGAGCCAGCCATACATAACTCGAGAACGAAAATACTTTAGCAAAATCCACGAGTCACATTGCAAGCCATTGTCGTGCTAAGCCTGTTCATACCTTTACCGAGTTTCAGAAGTGAGCGATGGTCTCTGCAGCTCGATGGACAGAACGAATGAACGAATGAACGAACGAATGACAGAGCAAGTACCGTAACCCTCGTGCATGCGCCGAGGGTTAATGACAAACCAAGTACCGTAACCCTCGCGCATGCGCCGAGGGTTAAAAATGAAAGAGATTTAGGGTTGGTACATGTATCGAAAAAGTATGGAAACAAGCTTGTGAACAGGCAAGATTTAAAATAAAAAGGACTGTAACAATAGCAGCATAATGCTACCTCCCTAAATTAACAGCTTTCTATAGTTGTAGTTAATTAACCCTCGGCGCATGCGCGAGGGTTACGGTACTTGCTCTGTCATTCATTCACTCGTTCGTTCATTCATTCTGTCCATCGAGCTGCAGAGACCATCGCTCACTTCCGAAACTCGGTAAAGGTATGAACAGGCTTAGCACGACAATGGCTTGCAATGTGACTCATGGATTTTGCTAAAGTGTTTTCGTTCTCGAGTTATGTATGGCTGGCTCACCTTGACAGCCATCTTGGACCTCTCTGACGACAAAAGCGCCCATAGTTGTTGACTACCTAGGTACTTGTAGATTCCATCTAAACTTTAGGACAGCTCTAGGGGTGCGTAGACGTCTCAAGAAAAAGTCTATCAAAGCCAATGGCTACCGACTCAGTGATCACGGTCACGCCCACTTGTCACGCCTTGTCCTTGTGGTCAGCACTTTGCTGTCTTCTAGTTTCAATAGCAAGCTTTAGTTGCAAAGCTCCTTCTGCAAATCATAACTAAGGAGCTAACTCTACAATGTGCAACACGCCGAGGGTTTTGTGAAATCTGTTCATTTGGGAGGTAACAATACACTGCTATTGTTACAGTCCTTTTTATTTTAAATCTTGCTTACTTACCTAAGTTCACAAGCTTGTTTCCATACTTTTTCGATACATGTACCAACCCTAAATCTCTTTCTAAAATGTTTTTATTACTTGTGAATATTGTTGTTATCACTCACTGGCAGTGGAACTAGTCCTTCCTCAGTTGTAGTCTGAACAGCTATGTCACTGACACGCTTCTGCCCAATGGTGTCCTCCACGCTAGGTCCTCCTTTGCGTGCTGCTGCCATCATACCAGATAGAGCTTTCTCTCTCATCACTAACACTAATAAGTTCATCGACTAAATTATGTATTACAACAAGTGAATAATTCTCACATTCATTAGCTATCTTAAGGTCCTCCTCACAACACTGCAGTCTAGAGAGTAGATCTACTTTGTCACTGGCTAGCCTCTCAATGTTTGTCATAAGCTGCTCTCGTTCTGTGATAATTATGAACTGTAAAATGTCTCACTATAAATTATGTAGTATGAATAGCGGTAATCATAGTTCCTTTTGTGGTGTTTCATGTACATGTAATAATTCATTTTCTGAGAGACACTGCAAAACATGAACCATGGACTGGACAGGACCAGACCGGAATGGCGCCATAATTGTGTGGTCTCGCATTAGAAACTACTAAACCCTAAAAACCTTCGGCTAACGTGCCCAGTATGGACCTAGCACGTTAGGCGAAGGTTTTTAGGGCTTAGTAGTTTCTAGTGCGAGACCACACAATAATGGCGCCATTCCGGTCTGGTCCAGTCCAGTCCATTTTGCAGTGTCCCATTTCTGATGCAAGCAGAACAAAGTTGATCAACTACAGCACACGGGTATGACATAATAATAGCTAAAAATAGCGATACACACAAAATCATTACATGTGGTACACGTAAAGTCAAATATTACCAAGGGCGTATAGAGAGAAGAGGGCATGCAACGCATATAAACATCGAAATCCTAGTTGTTACTAAAATTAGATTTTACGCCCACGCGGATGTGACATCACACAAGGTTCATTAAACGTGGACGCGTCATACAGCGTACTTGTCTAGGCGTGTCGAGGCGTGCTCCATGGAAAACTAGCTGACAAATCTACAATCGACATGAAGCTGTGGATACTGGTGGTTGCCAACCATGTCGCGTATCACAGATGGCGTTGGCTGAGACGCAGGTAAAACGAAACTGCTGTCTATCGTTGGCGCTGTCGCTTCCTGCTGATTGGCTGCAGAGTATTTTACCAGCAACAGGCGACGAGCAGTATCGGACAGAGGCAAAGTCACGGTCTTTCTCTGCTTTGACTGGCGTGGCTGTGATCCACGCACGCAGCATGGTATTGTGCAGTGTTCTTCAGCTTGGTCTGCCATTACTTTGTGTAGTGACGTCAGTTTCCGTTTACCCTCCGTATACTAGAAAGTGCTATTCTTAGTAACAATATTTTATTAAGATTTCGATGTTTTCACGGGAACTATTGCGTTGCATGCCCTCTTCTCTCTATACGCCCTTGATATTACTAAGGCAGCCAAATTTAACACCGTCTCACCTGTAGCCTCTAATTTCAGTGGTTTTTCATCATCATGATCAATACCTACAAAGAGTACAATACTCAATACTGTATTAAAAGAGCCATCCAAGGGCAGGGCCAGGGGGGCAATTGCGGCCTACTGTAAAACCCGGAATTTCAGAATTCCGTCCGGAATTCCGGAAGTCAAAATTTGTATGATAACGGAGAAAAATTGAGAGAAAACCCATAATTACCTGGTACTGGTAAAACCAGCACTAGAAACTACTAAACCCTAAACCCAAGACCCTAAAAACCATCGCCTAACGGCGCCCAGTATTCGCCTAACAGCGCCCAGTATTCGCCTAACAGTGCCCAGTATTCGCCTAACAGCGCCCAGTATTCGCCTAACAGCCCACGTTAACGGTGCAGATTCACGTCCACGCATGTATTTTTGGCTGGTTGCTAGGGGACTGTATCTCAGAAACTACTGCTGATATTCCAAGAAACCAAAGACCTATGTTATAAGACTGGTGTAGGCTGTACACATTGCAAATTATGAGCGCTGAAAGTGCCAGACGGAAATGTGATGGGCGCGGCTAGATACAACGCTTAGGCTAATAAAACTTTCGTTCACTCAGGCAGTAGAACTTCAGATTGTGGATATATACGTACTTCAACAAGGCGAAGGCAGTAACTTAGAGCTTTTTCGTGTATTGTGCTTGAAAGTGCGATTATGAACTGCTTACCTCGTGGTTTTCCTACTTAGAGGCCGTTTATTAAAAAAAACTCTATGTTACGGTCTTTATCTGGTCGCTAATAGTCATATATCCAAGTTTGGGTCTATTCTGAAAGAGTACAGACAGAGTTTTACTGAGGAATACAGAGTTTTACAGACAGAGTTTTACAGAGTTTGTCTGTCTGAAAGAGTATCTGTCTGAAAGAGTACAGACAGAGTTTTACAGAGTTTTATTGTTCGTGATCTTGCCTGGCTACTGTCGATCATTCTTATGCTTAAGGTGGCGGTGCGCCAATTTAATGAGATTCATGACTTTGCAAGTAGCTTTATTTTCTGTACAATAGTATTTTGTACAGGCGTGCTCCAGTATGCATTTTGTTTTGTCTATCGATAAACAACGATTATAACAAGTTTCAGTCACGAAGTATTAGTTAACGTGGAGCAGTGAGCTCGCCCAGTAAAGACCGGTCTGTGGCAGTTATCTCCAGTTTGGCTTGCTTGCTCCAGAAAGAACTTCGTTTACAGCTTACAAATTCCAGCGCGCACAGACGTATAGAGCGATTTTTTCGATACTCCTTCGCTAACGCTGCAAAACAGCAAGCCTAGACCACAAAATCACGGTTTAAAAAAATCTAGATCGTATTTCAGAAATTCGCTCTATACGTCTGTGGGCAAGATGCAGTTGCATGCTGCTGCGCTTGAAGCGCGTCGATCTATTGCTCGACAGTCGAGATAGCTGCCACAGACGCTTCATGTATTATTTTCCAGGTGAATACTGGGCGCTATTTAGGCGAAGGTTTCTCTCTCAATTTTTCTCCGTTATCATACAAAGTTTGACATCCGGAATTCTGGACGGAATTCTGAAATTCCGGGTTTACAGTATGCCGGCAATGGCCCCCTTTTTGCTGACTTGGTAGATGAATTTAGTTATTATACAAGCAGTGTTGTACCACGTGGTTGATTTAGTGCAAGCCACAAGTAAACCAGCTATCTCTGTTTACACATGTACACCAAGCCTATGATGTCTACAACAGATAGTATTGACAGCTAAAAATCACACTATACTAGTGAAATGCAGGACATTTGTGGGGCGAGCCTGAGAGAGTAGTGTTGGTAGCCATAAGTAGGCATTTAGCCGAGGAGGTGCATTTGGAAAGGCGTGATGCACTGATTGTGCCGCAGTCGAGTGAAGTCTCATTTGCTGCAGCCTGTCCTCTCTCTGTTCTTCAGTCTCTGCACCACGTCGTTCATGCTGCATCTCTCTCATTTGCTGCAGCCTGTCCTCTCTCTGTTTCTCAGTCTCTGCACCACGTCGTTCATGCTGCATCTCTCTCATTTGCTGCAGCCTGTCCTCTCTCTGTTCTTTGGTCTCTCCACCACGTCGCTCAGCTCCTTCTCTCTCATTTGCTGTAGCATGGCTGTAGCCTAACCGCTCTCTGTAATTCTTCAGTCTCTGCATCACGTCGCTCGTGCTCCTTCTCTCTGGCCTAACCTCTCTCTGTTCTTCAGTCTCTCTGACATCACGTCGCTCGTGCTTCTTCTCTCTAGCCTAACCTATCTCTGTTCTTCAGTCTCTGCATCACGTCGATCGTCATGCTCCTTCTCGATCTTTGCGCTTGCTCAGTCTCAGTTGAGTAAAATTGAAACCATCCGGTGAATTACAACGCGGGGGCATTTACGGAATGACGTACGCATACATAGATAGATAGATAGCGCGGGGGACGTTTTCGACCAGTATGGGGCTCGCTCAGGCTCGCCCCAATTAGCAGTTCAATTTCAATTTTTTCTGGGGAGGACCCCAGACTCCCACTATTTTTAAACTAATTTGCCCCCTCATTTCAAAAATCCTGCCTACGCTCCTGCCATCTGCATACCTTTCATTAGCTCAGTAGTCATTTCCTCAGCCAGTGTCTGTAGCTGCTCAACTCGTGACATAGCACTGACAAGTGGTACTAGTAAGTGAGCCTCTTCCTCCAGTCCAAGAGTCTTCAGGAATGAGCTACCAGTAACCTTACTGGAGGACAACTGAGCTATCTTCTCCTCTGATATCAGAGTAGAGGAGCTGATTTGAGTGAGGAGAGATTGATATGTATGCTCATCAGAGATAGCTTCAACCAGACAAGTGTAGAAATCAGAGTAGATCTTCTTCAGTGTTGGAATATCCTATAGACGAAAAACATCTATGTATATTGTCTAACCCAAAGCAAGCTCTTACCTCCTCCAGAGTGCTAGGGAAGACAACTCTTCCATCTACTGTCACCTCTTCTACTCCAGCATCTTTAAAAATAGTGGCATTCTTGATGGCTAAAGTTATAAACTTGGCACGTTGATCCTCCGGGAAGAACCATGAAATGATCACTGACCCCACCTCTGCATGCATACAAATTAAAGATCTGACACTATCATCAAATACTTTTCGTGCAAGTCTCTCGATGTCCTTCAAGGTCCGTTCAGTAGCTAAATGATCTGAAACTTTGATTGTAAGCTTAATTGTCTTACGCCTGTGTTCAGCTTGATTTGTCTTACACAGAACAGCATGATGAAAATCAACAACTAGTGTGTCATTGAAAAACTTTTCCTTTTTCGCCTTGTAATCTTCAAGGTGCTGTGTTAACTTTGTCTTCATTCTCTCATCCTTTATTTTATCTTCTAAGTAAACTAATAGTTGCTCGAGGAAGTGGACATTGAAAGTGTCCATATGATCTTGGCGTAGCTGGTGTAAAAGTTGATCAAAAGTATCAGATTGAACAAACTTTTCAGTGAATATGAGGTTATTAAGAAAGGATCTTGCTAAGGAGAGATCGCAATTACACTCTGCAAGAAGGCTGGGGAGATCAGTTAGCATAGTAGCGAAAGAATTGTGTAAACGTCGCAATCGTTCTACAACAGCAGCAGCGGCACGAACCTCAACTTCCATTTCTGAATCGAGGCTGCTTTCTGTAGTAAGCTGTTCATCTATTATAGTATAATGCACAACAGATAATTTATTACGAATCATAATTAATTTTTTAGGCATAATCAGTCAAAAATTATTTCTGAGCATTTTATAAGTAATTACCCTATTTAAAGACAAAGTCATGGAGTACTATGCTCATTCAAATATCAACTCATGTCAGGTATGCACTATGTAAAAATATTATCACATAATGATCTACCAATAATAAAGCATCCGTTCATAACACTAGATTTCATTCTTTGTTGAGGCTGGATAGCACCATGACAGGACAACTTTACTGTGACAAAAGAAAAAACAGTCATACCTTGATCTTGGCTGGTACTTGAAGAGCTAGCCACATGTAGTACATACTTCCTTTTCACTTTCTCAGCCAGAGTGAAAAGGTCATTCAGTTCCAAAACTCGAACAATCTCTTTCCACGAGGCATTCGCATTAAATTGTAGCCAGAAGTGGAACATACGTGTCTTCTGTTTCTCAAGTCCTTCACTCGCGTTGTTTAACTTGATACTCTCAAGCTGGCTTATAGGAATGCGTAGAGATGCACCAAAAACATACCAAGCTGTCACTTCTTTCAGCTCCTTTATTAACAGGTCAACTGTTGGAACGGGCACAGCTGTAGGCATGAAATAGTAGAAAACTGGAGTAGTTGGTATTATAAGAATAACAAAACCTACATTCTGACATTGTCTCGATCAGACAGATTACCCATAGATCTATGGTTTAGCGAAGGGAAGAAAGAGCTGAGAAAGAAGCCGCGCGCCCGTTTGCTGTGAGTCTCGTGACTACCTCATTACCGGGGCATCCCCTATTTTACGTAGGGTCTCCACACAAAAATCAACTTCTACATGTTCATCATGTGCCTACTCAAGTCCTAACTTTACCTATCTGTAGTATTATTAAAGTTAATTCCGGCTGCTGCACTTCCTGTGTGTGGTTGTCCCTCAGTGCCTATCATCGTTTATTTTTCTGTCTACCTTTCTTAATCTTAGCCTATCACTTTTCTGTATTGTGCACTGTAAAGTATATATAATAATAATAATAATAATAATAATAATAATAATAATAATAATGTAGCCGTCATATTGACCCTTTTGGAGATCACCATCTTTCATGTCTTGGACATGGCGAGAAGATCACAAGACATAACACTCTACGAGACGTGATCTTCTCAGCTGCCAGACTAGCTGCCTTATCTCCAAGGTTGGAAGCTCCATATTTACTCTCCAACTCAAGTGCTCGTCCCGCTGACGTTTTTCTACCATCATGGAAAGACGGCTCTCCTGCTGCCCTCGATGTTACAGTTATTTCGCCTATGCAGCACCTAACCTTGGCTGAATCTGCTGTAACACAAGGTCATGCTCTGAAAGTAGCGGCTGACAGGAAAATTGCTGTCCATGGTCCACGTTGTCAGCAAGCCGGCATTCAGTTCTTTCCACTACCTGTTGAGACACTAGGTGGGTGGAGCACCGGGGCTGCATCAGTGCTTAAAGATATTGGTCACCGGCAGGCTGCTCGTCTGGACAATCTTCCGAGTGCGACAATACACCATCTCTTCCAACGTCTCTCTATCTGCTTGTGGAGAGGAAATGCCTCAATGTGGATTAACAATTCTTCGGCTCCTCTTCCCTACTTGGATGGCATTGAATAATTCAATAATATTTAATAATAACTATCACTTGTTTTTTTTTTAATTTCTTTTTTGTTGTTCTTGTTTTTGTTCTGTTTTGTTCGTTCGGTTTTTTCTTATTGCCAATATGCCATATATCACTTAATCATTTATCACTTGTCTATTTATATTATTCATTTCTCTATCAGGTATAATCATTTATCACTTGTATATATTCATTTCTTCATCAGGTATAATCTTCTATCTATGTTGTGTTCTGTTTTTGTTGATAATAATAATAATAATAAATACGAAATCAGCTTTTCGGCGACTGCTGTGGTCCCGTGTCAAACACATCTGCATCAGCTTCAAAGCAGTGAAATGACGGCGGCGATAACCAGAGTCAAACACATGGTATCTTTAACAGCAATATTACATACAATCGTCTACATCAAGCCAATTACCCGCGTCCGAAAATCATTTTGAGATAACGATACCAGCATTATATTTGCTGTACTAAACTATCACACATGTACCTACCACATATTCCAATACAGCTTTGTATAACAGGTCCGTCTCTGGGAAAGGCCAGCGCATAATTATCACTATTAATTTTTATCAGGACATGAACAGCTTTTAAAACATATACAGTCGCTGAAAAGTCTTTTTTCTCGGCACGGATTGCCGATTATTGATACCGGACGAAGTTTAATCAATTACTTTAGCCCTTTCAATTCTTTTATGATTGTCATAGGCCAAGAGCAAATTAACAACCCTTGCTTTTCAACCTCTTGTTTCTTCTCATAGAGATATGAAATCGTTTGTATGCACTCTCTTGAAGTCTTTCATGACTGCGCACATCTCTACAAGAACTTTGGCAGTATCTTCAAAATTTTTCTTTAACTTTTGGCAATCATACCCGTTGGAAGCCGAACTTGCTTCATATCGGCTTTCTCCAGCCTGCAGTAAGGATTTTCGACATTGAATGTGTCCTTGATGAAGCTCCACCCGCACTTTTCCCAAAAATTATCCGAGTTCAGTGATCGAGGTCGAAGTTTAGGTCTCAGTAATGGATCAGCCGTGTTTCTGAGAGGACATACATGTCGCAGATTGGCGCTCATGCGAGCCTGACGACCGTTGATATTAAGGGTACAGGCTCAAATGCGGACCCTGACAGTGCCATTTTCTGTGGACACCTACATGTAAGTGAAAATATAATACTTTTTGCAAAATATTGCACTACTAAACCCTTTGTTTTCATATCACACTGCTTAGCCTCGCCTCCAGTCCATACCCTTCAGTTAGTGGCCTGGTAATGACTGTCTGCGCATGCGTGACAGTCAATGACTGCATTAGTGATGGATAGTAATTTTATAGAAAAGTCCTCAAATCAGCAAGCACTGTCCATATCCATCAGGAGTGCAGTCATTGATCAGCACTAAACTACTTTGCGAGTGCAGTCAAAGAGGCTTAGAATCAAATTTAACTTCTGGAATGCTAGGTTTACTCTTTGTTTTACAAACACTGGGTTACTTCTTGGAAGCCACGCCCACTATTTTGGCTGTTTGCAGCTTGCGCGATCAAGAGACGAACGCAGGGTTACTGAATTTTGGTGACTGTGATAGACATGAGATGGCTCTACACTCAGCCGACGTGTTTCTGTATCGCAACCGTGTTTTATTTGAGCATAAATTGCACTGAAACAATATCATGAGTTGCCGAACATAGATTGCTCGACCCCGGGGTCTTTGGAAAAGAAAATTACCCGGACGGCAAGACGAGAGCTTTTCGATTGTAGCTCGTTGTAATGCTGATGGATAAAGGTGTTTGCAGTACTGACTTGCAATCCCGCCCTATTCGTCTATCAGTCACTAGGACTGGTGCCGGATAATAGATTGCTTTTGCCGAACATCAATGTTTTCGGCTACCCACTTTCTTCGTCTCCACAGTAGACAAAGAAGCAGTTACGAGCTGCATATTTGCAATGCAGGCAGAGGAAGTGTGTGTCTATACGTCGGTCAAGTTTAATCTTTGTAATGATATTTAGAGCGTAGCTTTAAATAAGGTTAACCACCGACTATAATAAACACACTCGTGTCCGGCAGCGCCGCTCCTGCGTGGCCTGCCCGGACTCGCATGCGCACATCTCCATTACGAGCACGCGCCTCAGTCTGCAGCTGTCACCTTACTCCAAAGTGTCGAGGTGAAGCTGCTACTTCTGTATCGATCGCGTTCGTCGAGTCTAGAAGCGATCGCGCTGCTCAGTGCTACACGGTGCTTCAGCCATACCTGCTACTTGGTATGGCGGCGCGTCTAGCGCTGCAGTCAGACTGGAACTCGGCCCGTGACCATCAAGTACCTACCTCTATGAACAAGGCTCGGCTCACGAGTTCACGGAGGCGCTGTCAGCGTTTCCCAGCTCTCTCTATTGGAAAATTCGCCGGAAAGAACTCAGTTGATCCTACTGGCGGCCTACAAAGCATATGCATGATCAACGGTCCGCATCACGTGATGTACCGCCATTTTTTGTATGACAGCAGTGAGTTATTCTTTGATCTCTCCCCACTGTTCTGTTATGCTTGCATTAAGAAAAGCCTTATAGAAATCGCTTTACATGTAAAGCACACGATATATGCCATCTCTGTTCAGTCTGTATTCTTGCAGTCCTGCTTGATAGCAACATGTAGTCCATTGTGTTGTAGTGGGCGGTATAGTTCCACTTCTTGTCACCCTGAAAGCCTGTGATGACTGATCTGACCTGGGCACTTCTGATTCTTCTGCACTTCTTTTCTCTTTCTCTCTTTCTCTCTCTCTCTCTCTCTCTCTCTCTTTTCTGTGCCTGGTTGGTGTGTCTCACTTGCTGTCACCATCCTGTGACCTCTACGCCCACTCTGGCGGCACTGTGGTTCTTACCACTCCTACTAAGTTGACTCCTAAGCCCGCTCCGGCGGCACTGTGGTTCTTACCACTCCTACTAAGTTGACTCCTAAGCCCGCTCCGGCGGCACTGTGGTTCTTACCACTCCTACTAAGTTGACTCCTAAGCCCGCTCCGGCGGCACTGTGGTTATTACCACTCCTATTGAGACACCTCTACGCCCGCTCTGGCGGCACTGTGGTTCTTACCACTCCTACTAAGTTGACTCCTAAGCCCGCTCCGGCGGCACTGTGGTTCTTACCACTCCTACTAAGTTGACTCCTAAGCCCGCTCCGGCGGCACTGTGGTTCTTACCACTCCTACTAAGTTGACTCCTAAGCCCGCTCCGGCGGCACTGTGGTTATTACCACTCCTATTGAGACACCTCTACGCCCGCTCTGGCGGCACTGTGGTTCTTACCACTCCTACTAAGTTGACTCCTAAGCCCGCTCCGGCGGCACTGTGGTTTTACCACTCCTATTGAGACACCTCTACGCCCGCTCTGGCGGCACTGTGGTTTCTTACCACTTCCTCTGAGACACCTCTGTGCACGCTCTGGCGGCACTGTGGTTCTTACCGCTCTCAACCTCGGTGTTCCATTTGTGGCCTTGTCAGGCTACTCCTCGAATCTCCTTTTACAGCATCACTGCACGTGTGTGTTGTTTCTTGAAAAGACTGTCCCGTCAGTCTCTTCCTCGCTACACCTCTTGTAGGTACAGTAACAGCTCTCATCTAGCTTCTGTGTGTCCATCATTGCCTCTCCGCAGTGGTTCTCATGCTTACTCTGTCAACATAACTTCATACATACTCTATCAGTGATGGGTCACACAGCCGGTCCTATATTATATCCAACATCCGCAGCACTCACTATGCCTCCCATCCAAACCAGACACTTCCTAACCAAGGACATGTGCATGGTAATGGAAGGACTCACATTCAGAATATGCTCATGACCTTGTCTATAGGCACTGCCACTGTGTATATAACACTCCTGTACAAAGCTTGGCAGTATCGAACTTATACCTCTGAACAGTGTGTGCCTATTCAGCCATCACACACATCCATGCACATATTTTTGCTCTATAACTTCTCATTGGCTCACATCTCTCAAGGTGACATCTCCTTGTACTCCGGCCATTCTCTCCTACCACATCAGCAATAACACAGGAGGCCTCTACTTCTAGCCAAACCTGTTGCATATCACATTCACCTGTTTCATTTAGTCAAAATTAAGGGTATGGCCATACTGAGCTATTCAACATTTTGAGCTGTTTCAGCTTCCATTCAGCTCAGGGAAGCTGAATGGAACTCATTATCAACTCATTATCATTATCAACTCGTACCAACTCATTATCGGCACAAACCACTGTCCCGAGATGATCAACCCATACAATCTCTCCTTGTTATACCAGTATTAATGTAGCACTAGGGGAAGATTGACTGCAGACCACTCCCACCAGTGGAACCCCTAAGCACACTGACCTCCAGGGTCACTGTTGGAGTACCTGAAGCAGCGACGTAGCTTCTCTTGCCATGTCTACACCACTGTGTGCGTAAATTTTGAGTCCCTGATAAATAAGTTTATTACCACACAACGGCCCCCATTGCTCTATGGACCAGTATGGACTCTCTGTCAGTTGTGTGAAAGCCCCTAACTCTATACATACTTTGCTGCCATAGCTGACGGCTATAACCACTTCAAAGAATTACGTGGCTCTAGTCCACCTTAACCTCTCTGCCCCTCTTGGCGACCAGTTTCTCCCATAGGCAGTCAGTTTCTCGGCCGTTGAGAACACTGGTGATGTCCTCCTCACCTGCAGGTCTCTTTCTCTGTATGTAATGGATCTCCTGTCTCTCACAACTTAGGCCTGCACCATAAAACTCATAATAATGAACCATAGGGGTCATCTAAGGAGGAAACGTACATGCATTCCTCCTTGTGACCAGTCCTTATCCACCCACTGTCCACCCCCTATATTCATTCCTACCAAGCTACCCCATAGCTCTTTGTGGGGTAGAGGGATTCTCCTCTGGCAGTATCCTCTATGTGCAACTTTTATTCATGTCCATTAGAGTCCGTCCAAAACTACTTGCCGCAGTGCCCCTGTCTCCCTCACGCACTCCAGGGCAAGTGCTTACATAGCAGCCAAGACTCTAGTTCCATCGGTACTAGTGTACCCATGAGTCTTTACCGTCCAGACCATGCACCTATTTGTGTCACAATGTTAGACAATGCAAATCGTCTCCGATTATGAACGTACATCGGGTGTCAAACCATGCCCAATGTGTGCTACAAAATCGCCTTGCTATACCTTTTACATCTGGTGTTGACAAGTACTTACCGTACCGGTCAAAATCGCCTTGCCTGCATTGGTACTTCAACATAGTGCCACGTCTAAGCAAGCAAACTCCTCCAAACAGATGTGGCTCTCGTTCTAAGCACATTGCTGGAGGAAGTTGTCTTCTCCGTCCTCACGCTCAATGCATGCACATGCACGCATGTGCACGTCACCCCGCATCATTCCAGATTGAAACCAGGACCAGCGGTAGCCTGGACTTAATCTAGAGTAGCAATCACGTGCGAACGCACTTAAACTGGACGCAATCCAGTTTAACGAATATTCGGTGTCTGGAGTGAACATGCCTAAAAATTCTCAACCTCCTACATTTTCACTGTTTATTAGAATGTCCGTTCCAATGATCTATCAGAAGCAACACCTTTTATCTAGGCATATTCTACTGACCATAATTATGCTACAGACTTCAGTCTCATATTCAGAGGTCTGTTCCAGTCCCTCCCCCCACGCGTGTTCTCACACGGTCTGTTAAGTCAGGCTAGTCTTGCCAAAATAAAGATTCATTGGCTAATACACTCACAGTTTCATTTCCCGGTTAACTCTACATGGGAAATCCATGCCTCATCAGCTGTATGCATCTCAAGAACTCTTGTAGTCGACAAAAACAGAATCCTCTGTCAAGACAAAACTTATCACTGTAATGTCAGGTGCAACAGTTTCCTTTGACTGTGAGCAGATGATGCTTGCTGCGCTCATGCTCTCGCGCAAATCCATTTTTGTTGTGCCATGTCGAGTATGTATTCAGATGCATTCAGTCATTCTGGAACGCTACTCTTGATACTATATCCAATACAATCGCATTCATGTCCACTCCATACTCAATAATTATTGTTATCAGGTCTACAAGCTGCACTTCAGAAGCACACATGTGTGCAGTTCTCCTAAACAGTTCCCCTGGTGTACACCCCTCTCTAAAATAACGAAGCTACATACACTTGTGAACGGGACAATGCAATTGTAGCCAAGAGCCATCAGAACATCTATTGTTGCCGACCAGAACATAGGGTATAAACACATGCAGTTTGAATACTTGAATTGCAGGCAAATCTCAGCCCAAAAAATCGGATATCGAACAGCAGGCAGGGTGGGGAACGCATATACTGTTAAAACAATCATCTATTGTCATGTCGATGTCTCAACATCATTGACATCATATATAGTGCATGGCTGTTCTCCCCTACATTTTTCCCGGATTACCCCAACAACACCCCTTCTTCTGGTAGGGTCATCATTCGTAGCCCTTGCTTTGTCCACAACAATTAGCGTTGGGATCGTTCATCCCCTCGTCGCCTTATAAAGAAGGAGAGAAAGAAGGAAACAAGAAAGACAAGACAACCTCTTGGGCGACGTATGGGCACACCCCTTTGTTCCGCCCCTAGCCACGCCTTCAACTATACGTCATCCTTTATACTAGTGACCTCATCTCATGAGTCACGACGGCTCACGTGATTCATATCTCATAACACGCCGTCACATCACAAATGACGTCTTCATTGGGCGTGTCTTTGGGCGGGACTTGGGGTGGGGCTTCACACCCAACGCACAATTGTCAGGTCTTTGTGGCCTGCCATAGTGCATTATAATTGGCTTGATGGAGCGGCTAGTTACACTGCTCCATCGAGCCTAGTTGATTCAAGCAGTATATAGTAAGGTAAGTGGTTAAACGTATTTGCAAGTGTACGAACGAGTGGCCGATAATAGATGGTGGCCGAATATAGGTGGTTTACTCTAATACATGAATGCATGAAGGTGATAGTCTGGGGGCCCGCCCCTTTCGCAACGAGGAAAGGGTCTGGTAAAAACCGTACACAAAAGTCGTGCGACGGCACCTCATATAGTGCGCCCAATCAGGATGCAGTGCATATCATTAATTACGTAATGACCACGTTTACGTAGGCGTCCAGACCCTTTCTAGTCTAGTCTCGTCCCCAGACCACACCCCTCGCTTAATTGCTCGTGAGAGGGTCTGGTGGCTTTAGTTGCACTTTCCTGGGCTTTTCGTGTGCAAGAGTTACGTAACACTAATGAATCCGTATAAAATTAATGTTGGAATTTGCACCTGCAATGCAAGTGTCTAGTATGTACTTGCGCGTTAGACGAGGGAGACAGTCTACGAAGGCGAAGACGTCTAGACAGCAGGTATAGACTCTAGCGTTCTCCAGTCGGGAGGCCGACGAAAACGACTTTCCCTTGACAAACTCAGGTAAGAGCAAGACGCACGCTGATTGTCGTCAGACTTTCATAACCGATGCTGACAAATGCAGCTCTGATAGCACGGTCGAGAACGTCAGGCAAAAGGCTACAGTCATATCTTCAATGCCATCATTCTATTATCGATGTGGGTTAATTGTATTACGTAAGACTTGGCCTTCTGACCAATCAGATTCTATCCCAGACATTCCGGGGAAAAAGTTACTTCCTGGCCCAAGAAAATCGACTAAAGCCACCAGACCCTCTCACGAGCAATTAAGCGAGGGGTGTGGTCTGGGGACGAGACTAGACCCTTTCCTCGTTGCGAAAGGGGCGGGCCCCCAGACTATGAAGGTGACCCCATACTTGTAAAGACCCCATCCGCTGTTAGCAGTACCTCAATACTCTCGACAAAAAAATTAACAATAATACAAAAACAGTTATTGTTATTTCTTGTTATTGTTATTTCTTTTTAAAGCTGTACTTTCCATCTGCAATCTCCTATAGAAATTGAAAACAGCAGTTACCAATGCCATGATCTGACACTAGTTTTTGAACAATAATACCTTATTAGTGCTTTTTTCTACGAGAGGGTGATTGATCATCATAATCAGCATTAGCTACAGAGCATAAACCACAAGTAAAACCATGTGTGAAGTGTAATGGTAACACATACCTTGCTTACGCTTTCTAACATGCTGTCTCGTTCCTAGAGATCCATAAGCTATAATAGAGAGATGCGCATGTAAAGTGACAGGATACAAACTTTGTCTTGACATGAAGCTACAATTTGTATAGCACAACCAACACCATTTTTCTTAGAAGGTACAAGTAGGTTGTCATAGGATAGTTGAATGTGTACATGGTTAGCCTGTGATAACAGCTATTTATACAGGCCTTCTTGTATATATTGCACAATATTATCAGCTGTGGCTACTAATCACACATCAAGCATTGACTACAACAACCAATTTACAAACTGCAGTACATTTTCACAAGTAATTACACACAAGATAGAAAATACTGTATTTGTTCTAAAAATTCAGCACAAAATAGTTTCAGATTTGCTTGCCCAATATATGTAGACAATAATTAAATAGAGATATGTGCGAAAATTCTTTTTCACACTTGAGTAGCCGCCATCTTAATTCGATGTCATCCCTACATATCATTGCCTATCGGCAATGATAATTATTGCGACAGAAGTTCTAAAAGTGCCGAATAATTGGAGGTGTGGCAACGATCACGTGTTTTGAACGTCAACGTGTCTACACTTCTCTTCTGGACTTTTTTGCGTGCTGACGAACTAAATCACTTGCTAAAATTTGGAGGTTTAGTAAGCATTTCAGCAACAAGGTATGAAGGCACTGAATCTTTAGAAGAAATACAGTAGTGTTGGCTCATGCTAAACCACAAACAGAAGCAAACCTGTTGGTAATCTTCCAGTACTATTGACAGTATGAGATATCTGATCAGTTACCGCATTCTCTCCTATCTCTTTGAGAGCTGCTATCAGACCTGACCATGAAGGAGCACCTTTCTTGGATACATTGTCTTCTTTCCTCAACCAGGCTGCTAACATATCTGTCTTACACTGCTCAACCTGACCACGATTATTAGTCTTTATTGCGTCTAGTGTAGGATAGAGAAGTCCCAACTCTAACCCAAGAGACTGCTAGCCATTGACTCTCTTCAAGGCATTCTTCACCTCAACAAGGTCATCAATACCTGCATGAATGCACAATATGTACACCAGTTAACTGTAAGTCAACACACTTACCAAGTATAGTAGACAATTCACTGACACTTTCGTTTTCCTTCTCACTTGTGTCCCTGCATGCATAAAGAAAGGCAAAACCATAATTATCACTAGAGGAACATACTGTCCTGTCAACGAGGGAAAAACGTATTTGTTCCAACCAGGAACATTTAGGGGATGGTACGGCACATGGAAGTTTTTACTACTTAATATTCATAAGCTCATTAAAATTGGAACTGACACAGCTATAACACTCAATAAAGACATGAAATTGTTGATGTAATATTTATTGTAGCACTTTGTGTGGGCGTATCAAAGGCGCTGCCGTTCTATTATTTTTATAATGTAAACGCGGTGGGAAAATATGGCACGGGCAGGGAAGTTATAGCACAATGGGCGGAGACTGACCCTCAAGAAAAGTCACCCAGGCACAAAGATCCAGTGCCAACAGCGGTGCTACAAACCAGTAAAAGCACTGTCTGCTCGTGCGATACGAGAATTATTATGCCTCGGTGGGCGGAGCCACGGGGCATACGGTAGTCGGTTTGTGTATCTGTGTATGTATCTGTGTATGTATCTGTCTGTCTGTCGGCAGGATTTCTCGTCGCTCGCTGAAAACTAAGTGCTGAAACGTGCAACACAAGCTAAAGTCGATATTTGCTTGAAAATGAATTGTAAGGATTTTGGTTATAAGGCTCTGTTCGTGAGTTATAGCGTGATTGCTTACCTCGCGATCGCCGGCTGGCGATCCAGTTGTTGATGTAAAGACAAATTGTCTATTGCTGGCTGCCTTACAGCTAGTGAGTTCGCCTTTACTTCAGAACAGCACGGCAGACTTGTATATGAAGCTGTGTTCTCGAGTTATGGCGTAGCTTTGCTTACCTCGCGATCGATGGCCGTTGCTGGCGATCTAGAGTTCTCCGTAGACAAAACTATTCACAGTTGAATGCCTAGAAGCTGATAGGTTACATCGTATGTGTAAAGAAATTGTGCAAGCAAGTTATGGACGCTATCTCGCTCGTTGTACGTGCTGTGCCCTGAACATTATAGACACGCCCAGTTGAATTAGTGGTCAGCACTGATTGGCTTCTGATTGCATAGCTATTATACTGCATTGTGATTGCTGTACAGAAAGGTACAACAACTGCAGTTTAATTTTACTGTGTATATATGTTTTTATAAGTTGTTAGCCACTAACATAGTGTTCAACTAGCAACAGCAGACTTTTATTACAGCTTGTGTATTTCAGTTCAGCGTATTTGCAGACAGGCATGTACGCATAACATTTCACCGAGGCATAAGCACCTTCGGTGCCTAGTTGCGTGAGCAATGTGAAATGTGAGTCATCAGATCACACAGCTCTGGTTTTTGTCCTGAAAAACAATAAATGATTACAGGGTCAGTACAACAGGAAATTAACCAAGGTAGGGAACTTGTACACTGAAGGCAAAACCCAAGGTACCAAGCACAGAACAAAACAAACATACAGATAGTAAGCTAGATAAGGGGCAGTTAATGGTGCCCATAATTTTATGCTTTATGAAAGTATGCATACTGTGGAACCCCTTTAATCCGGACACCAGGACTCAGTGTTCTGATTTCAGGGTTTTTGAACACGCAAAGTGTTAATATGGGATCACATACACGCAGTTATTAAATAACAATGGGTTCCCAAACAAAACTTGCTCAAATAATTTTACCTGCTTGTCTATCAGAATGCTTGATTTGTTAGTATGATGAGATTCTATCACAGATTTTGGTTGAATACCTGGAAAAAGACAATAGTTAGCTGTGTTGTAGTACACTGCATTGCTTCGTAGATAAAATATTCAAGCACACAGATCAATTCCTGCCCACAGTACAGAGTGTATAATAAACATACCTAGTCAATGCAAATGTCGATTTTCCAAATTGCAAAGTTTTTCTGTCTCCTCACATTTCAGAAGGGAGGAGCACCAGGCTAGGCCTAGAGTGGAGTTTGTAGCAATATGGCGAGTGACCCGCGAATGAGTAACACCACTACCTGGAACATCAGCGTTCAGCACTGTTTGGTTGACCAATCAAACACACATACATGTAATTGCATGAATACAGGACTAAAAGTGAATTTGAATAGTAATCGTCATACTTTCATTTTCGATATGCTAGACAAGAACTTTGAAAGCCACTGTACCATGAACACAATTCAACAATTCACTACCAAGCCACTATTCAACGTACGTATAATACGTACAATTATACAAAGAGTCAACCTGTAGATTTCTGGTATAAAAAGAATACAAACAACTTTAGTCTGTTCACGGTATAAAAACAAGTTACTATCCTATTGTATGTGGTTACTGCTCAGCATTGAGTCGTGTTGTCCGGACACCTGAACTCGGAATAACAGAAACAACTGAAACATAACAACCGTTGATATGCAGAAAACTCACATTCACATCTTATGAGCAAAAGTGACTAAATTATCTTAGAAGCAATCTCATTCTCTCCTATCTTTCTGAGAGCTGTCTTCAGTACTGACCATGAAGGAGCACCAACTTTGAGTACATTGTCCTTTTGTTTCAGCCAGGCTGCTATCATCTTTTGCTTACACTGCTCAACCTGACCACGATTATTAGTCTCTATTCCCTCTAGTGTAGGATAGAGAAGTCCCAACTCTAACCCAAGAGACTGCCAGTCATTGACTCTCTTCAATACATTCTTCACTTCAACAAGGTCATCAATACCTGCAGATAACATGTATGTGAACCAGTTACGAAATCATTAGCACCACACAAATTCACTGCTACTATAGTCCTATACAAACAATGTGAACTAATCACTAAACAGATTAGCGAGAAACTACAGAGTGATGTTGCTTACCAAGAGTAGCAGTGCGATCATGCTTACCAAGAGTAGTGGATGGATTACCAGCAGATTTCTCCTGTGTTCCTGTAAATTTGATGGCCAGGATTATAAGTTAACTTTTAAAGGTAATTTTACTAAATCAAGGCGCCATTTACACGAAAACGATCAGCCCAAAAAAAACGGGTAAATGTATGCGTATTCAGCTGCAGCGTTTTAGCTGTTTACATGACGCCATTTTGCCAGCTGAAGTTAATTTAACCAATAGAATGTGGGTGTGGCGTTTTCAGGTGAGCTCGCTGTTCTTCGCTTGTAACCCCACGAACCAAAGCAAAAGAAGAAACTCTTTGTTGATAGATGTTGTTTAAGGACTCTTCCTAGCATTCTTTGCAAGTATAAAGGCTGAGGTACGCTCATACAAAAAGCTTGAAATAGTTTTTGGCGTTTACACGAGCGTTTTTCAAGTCTCCGTTTTCGAGGTCTCCACTTTGGTCTCCGTTTTCATAAGTCTCCGTTTACCTATGCGTTTTCATTGTTTTGGTATAAACGCACGACCAAAACGGATACCAATGTCTTCGTTTTCACCTGATAGCGTTGTCGTGTAAACGCCGCCCAAGACACAAGCAGTATCTGCCATCACAATACTTCAATACACATGCTGACATGTATTTGATAGTCTCGGAAAATGAGACAGATTGCTCAAAACTACAGAACATGTAGTCACAAGCATACAAGTACACAGTAGCTATAATATTGATGATCCGTAAGTAAATTTGGCTAATCACGTGC
The DNA here is from genome assembly GCA_964017065.1 of Haliclona indistincta. NCBI lineage: Eukaryota > Metazoa > Porifera > Demospongiae > Haplosclerida > Chalinidae > Haliclona > Haliclona indistincta. The sequence goes on along the minus strand of OZ024788.1, from coordinate 2,936,753 downwards.
ACAATAAACAAAATTAATTTGTCGGCTTACTTTCTTCAGATGTCTCAGTTACCAGCTGTTCGACAGATTCAGCAAGATCAACTCTCTTACATTGTTTAAACACTAGGTAAAGTTCCCTGTACGTAGCCTTTCTTCCTTCTTTCTGCTTCCATTTCCTCAGCATAGCAACTTTCTGTGAGGCAACAGAATGAACAGATTCCATAAGTATCGCTGTCTCTTCAGCATCTGTAAGCTTGAGGAAGGGAGAAAATGGTCGCCAATCATCGATATGAGAAGCAATTCTTGCTAAATGAATCTGTGAGAGCGGCTGACTCCAAAGGGGACCTGCACGTAGGAATGAGAACTGATGATGATAATAATAAAATAACTATATCTCCATACTTAATGTGCCGCTAGACTGCTCAACGAGTACAGGGCCTGTTGCACTATAAGGTGCTGCCAAGGCAATGGAGGGTGGTGGCAACCTCTCACTGGTTTGTTGTGCTGTAATAAAAGTACACTGTATTATGCAGCTGCTAATTCATTCTTACACGTTCTTATACTCACACGTGTTTAGTGGAAGAGAAGACACAAGTTGAGGTGACTTCAGTTGAGCTACACCATGAACAACCATTAAGTCAGTAAAGGTGTGAAGAAATGTTTGCGCTGAATGTAATAAGAAAGATGCGTTCTGACTGATCATGACATGCAACACACCTACGCTCTTGGTGGGCAATAAAATTGGAACGACCATAAACGCAGCAGCTCCGGCACAAAACTGGTATCAAAGGACAGATCCTCAACCAAAGCATCCATTTCAAGTACAATCATCAGCAACTGAGGTTCTTCCGTGGGTCCGTGAGCCTTGCCCACAATAGCAGGATTTGCCTTCGTGAAAATGTAGGCCCAAGTTGCGTGTTGCTGATGATTGAACTTAAAATGAATGCTCTGGTTGAAGATCTGTCTTTTGATACCAGTTTTGTGCCGGAGCTGCTGCGTTTATGGTTGTTCCAATTTTGTTGCCCACCAAAGCGTGGGCATTAAGTATGTCATAACCAGTCAGAAAACCATCTTTTCTCATTACATTCAGCGCACACATTTCTTCACACCTTTGCCACAAAACTATCCATACACAGCCAAGCGCAGACATATTCGTATCGGAGCGATAACGTATCGGACCAGATATACACTCTGTATCGTAAACGATAGGCTACAGTTATGAAACGCGCCCGATAAACAGGTTGTATCGGAGACTTTCTACAGCCAGTGTTTGTGGTAGCTTTCATCGTGCTGATACAGCTCTGTACAGCTATCGGGTTGAATACATCATGATGATCAGGCATGTTACAGTAACTAGAGCTACTACCACGTGCTATAGAATATGGCAGACACTGCATGCCAATTGGAGCGTGAGTGCAAGCAAGACTAGATCGACAGTAACGAATATCAACTCTACTAGAACTGAAGTGGCGGATTCAAGAGCTCGAAGATACTGTGAAGAGAGTAAACGCCGAAAAAGCATTCAGGAGAGATGGTAAGTATTATAGCTAGTTATTATACAATATTATGTGCTGAAATAGTTGCTGTAACAAGACTAGTCTCCGAAAATATTTATATGGAGTAGCTATAAGTGGGGCATGTTTTGGTCCAAAATAAGCAAGGTTTCCATCATATATCCAGACCACAGAGAAGGTATCGAGTGATGTATAAAGTCGAGAGAATAGACACCTACTTCACCTAGAATGAGTGTTGTCAGGTTCAGCCGCCATAGTAACTATTTTATCTAAACTAGCCTCTTTGTTACCCGTGCACAGTATGGGAAGGGTTATGCATTTGTGTCCGTCTGTATGTGTGTCATCAAAAAATATGCTTGTTTACGTCTCACCACTCGAAATTCGCCACAAAAACGCACTTTGCAGCTTCTTCACTAAATTTATAGCCCTATGAAGACGTTTTCTGTGCTGGCAATCCTTGCTCGAGCGGCTAATCCATGGCTTTCTAAAGCTACGTGCCCTTGTAAGAGCAATTTACGGTATTGTGGGTGTGTCACCCAACCTCCTATCTATCCATATCGACTTCCTGGCCTGCACTCAGTCTCACGTGTACCGAACGTCAAAGCCATGGTTAAACTGCTCAGTTGATCATAAGCTATCAGTCTTTCTCAATCAACTGTTAGTCTGTTAGTGCATGTATGGTAGCTATGATCCTATGATTGCTATCATCAATTTTTCTGGAGCTGTCTATGGACTAGCTGTTGCTGTATTGCTGGAGTAGTCGTGTACTAACTATGCTCAGCGCAAGGATATGTGTTCATTCGAACTCTAGTTTCTTAAGCCTCTTTGTTTCTTAAGCCTTCATGCACTTTACTCCCAAATTTTTTTCAGCGAGGCATAATATTGATGAGATGAACAAGTTGAAGCAGAAACTGGGAGAAAGAAGGAGGGAGATTAACAATTTACAACTAAGGCTAAAACGACAAAATTATCTGATTGCAAAGTGAGTGATGCTACCTGTGCATGCAATCGTACGAGGCATGTGCACATAATAATGTTATATACTTAAAAATACCATAGGCACTTACCTACCAAACAAACATATGCACACACACCCACACACATGCACAAGCACATACGCACATAGCCTATTGTGCCTACTCAGCAGGCAATGGAGCCTGATATTGGGACAGACAGTGATATAGTGACAGTGAAACAGAAGAGGAAGAATCTCTTGGTATGTAATCATCCTTCTCGTTATTAGTATTTTAGTTGTGATACAGATACGAATCTTGATTTTATGTGCTCTAGAGATGAATTAGACTATTCACCATTTCCTTCATGAACGTTCTCTTTTTGTACATGCTCGTACATGGATTTCGGCCTATGGTACAATTATCATAATGCTCCTATAATTTTATGATTCATGTATAGCTAAGTCTGTGTCTGTTGTCCATGCATGAAGTTCATGTGTTATTGCCACTTAGCGTTTGCTTGAATAGACAAGACACAAGCATGATTATTCTAATAACATAATTATTAATTTTTACTAGGAGATGCGAATATGCATGAATGCCTCACGCGGAGTTTATTAAGTAGTTATTATTGACCACCTAGAATTTTTTGGGTGGGGCTCGACAGCAGACGGTCGGCAGGTACAGATACAGCGAGCTAGCTTCCTGTTTTCGGCCTCGTGGACTCGTGTCAGACGACCTAAGAGTCAATGCCTGTTCCGTGCATTGTTAGTACTGATGATGGCATACCTTGCTTCTTTTGTGGCATTAGACTACATAATTATTAACATTACTGAGAAAATGCACGACGCTCCAGTCCCCCGCACACTGTCGCGATTTTTGTACTTCAAACAATAATCTCATTTTTATTGTCCCTTTTCGCAAATCCGGTCACATTTGTTATTACCCTGGGCACGTAGGCGCCGGAGGGTTAAGTGTTTGGCTTCGTCCGTATGTATGTATGTATGTATGTATTTTGTGTGTGTACAAAAACGTGGCTGTTTACTGCCTTACTGCTCTAAGATTGTCATGGAATAGCTCTTGGTTGTTGAAAATTTACTCTTTGAAAGACACCTGCGAAGTCGAGAAAGTCTCCTGTCACGTGCTAAGGCCATGTATTCCTATTAGCAACATCGCCGATTAAAACATCATGAGACTGAGCGAACACGTTCAATTAAATGTGTGCTGGTAGGTGTTCTCTAATATAATAGTTCACACCGAAGTCACTAGGGGTATGTAGCATTCACATCAATTTCTGCACATTTGCATAGCGCACAGGGTATGGGTTCCATTGAACTCTTGTTGTATTAGTTTTGCTACCAGTGTGCTAACAGTATTATAGTTCACATATGGGAATGAATTCTTTTTAAGTATGATACCCACCATTTCAAAGGCTTTATTATTTAAGTCGGCGAGAAGACATGCTGGAGTGTTATCTTTACTCATCCGTTCTTTGTTTCTGTAGCGAGTCAGACATGCCAGACACAAGTAAGTGTTATCTGTACTCATCCGTTCTTTGTTTCTGTAGCGAGTCAGACATGCCAGACACAAGCAAGTGTTATCTGTACTCATCCGTTCTATGTTTCTGTAGCGAGTCAGACATGCCAGACACAAGCAAGTGTTATCTGTACTCATCCGTTATTTTGTTTCTGTACCAAGTCAGACATGCTGGACACAAGTAAGTGTTATCTGTACTCATCCGTTATTTTGTTTCTGTAGCGAGTCAGACATGCCAGACACAAGTAAGTGTTATCTGTACTCATCCGTTCTTTGTTTCTGTAGCGAGTCAGACATGCCAGACACAAGTAAGTGTTATCTGTACTCATCCGTTCTATGTTTCTGTAGCGAGTCAGACATGCCAGACACAAGCAAGTGTTATCTGTACTCATCCGTTATTTTGTTTCTGTACCAAGTCAGACATGCTGGACACAAGTAAGTGTTATCTGTACTCATCCGTTATTTTGTTTCTGTAGCGAGTCAGACATGCCAGACACAAGTAAGTGTTATCTGTACTCATCCGTTATTTTGTTTCTGTAGCGAGTCAGACATGCCAGACACAAGTAAGTGTTATCTGTACTCATCCGTTCTTTGTTTCTGTAGCGAGTCAGACATGCCAGACACAAGTGTTATCCGTTCTTTGTTTCTGTAGCAAGTCAGACATGCTAGGCACAAGTGTTATCTGTACCCATCCGTTCTTTTGTTTCTGTAACAAGTAAGTGTTATCTGATCTGTACTCATCTTGTTTCTGTAGTATTATTGTTCAAGTCAATTGGAAAGACACACATACTTGACTTAATTGAGCGCTCCATATTATTATCTCTCCTCATCTTGTTCTCTCATTCTGAGTCAGTTGAAAAAACACACTGGATGGAAGTGAGTGTTCTATATCTATCCTCATTTCATTTCTGTAGTAGAAGACTTGCTGGAAGCAAGCGAGTGTCTGTTTGTAGCTGAGAAGACTTTCATGTGGAGCTGAGATGAGTGCTTTTTATCTTGCTATAAAATTTTCTTCATGCAGTGCCAAGAAAGGACTTGTAGACAGCAAGGGCAACAGAAATCCTGTTTAGAAGAATCTCAGTGGTGTGTTATTGCCTAGCAAGTTCAAGATTGTCACATAGTGGAGATATGCAGCAAACAGACATTTTATTTTAGTATTTTGTATACACATTATGCTTTATCAAGTATCAGGCTGAAGAAAGTACACGATACGTACGTGAAACTGGTCCGATACGGAGCGAACCTACATAATGATACGCGCCGTACATTTTACGCATTCGATACACATCTGTAACATGCCCGTTTCATTTCCGAAACTACGGCTCGAAACAGACCATTTGTTGAGAATCACGATACGGACTATACTGAACGGATATGATAGGGGCCTGTATTAGGAGCCGATACGGACTGTAGCGCTTGGCTGTGTATTGTATACAGCTCTTACCACATTTAGATCTCAGTGATTCACAAAGGGGCTTCATTAGACTGTCTTTCTCTAGTTCTTTCAGAAACTTATAGAAATTGTTGGGATCTACTCTGATTGCTGTTTCTACCGCATCTAGGAGGTCCGTCACCGCGTCTACCAATGATCCACTGCGTATTTTTTTCCTCGTTTCTACTGACAATAGACCGGCTTGAAACAGTCTAGCAGCCAGAGTCGTTGGATTCTGGATAGCCTCCAACAGGTCGGCGTAATGATCTCGAAACGCAGCCCTCTCAGCCTCCTGGTATAATAAACGGAATCAATTAGCACTTATGAGTGGATCTTTCTACTTACCCCATCATCACCAGAAGATGACGCCATTATTCTGGCTGCGCGCCAAAAACACATCACGTGGGCAAATGGGCTACAGTACTATTTATACAGTGCATCTTCGAGTCGACTGGGTGATGGATAATGTCCTAGTTGTGATGACCTGAGTGGTCCTGCAATTATTTGTTTGCATCTGTCAGCTATGAAGCTGTTGTTTGCTATACAATTCTCAGTGCAGCTACATGTAGTATCATTATTTAAAAAGAATAACAGTGATTTCTCCTTATAAACAATAGATAGTGTAATACATGAATGCATGATGGTGATCCCATACTTGTAAAGACCCCATCCGCTGTTAGCAGTACCTCAATACTCTCGACAAAAAATTAACAAGAATACAACATGAAATAAAACAGTTATTGTTATTTCTTCTGTAAGCTGTACTTTCCATCTGCAATCTCCTATAGAAATTGAAAACAGCAGTTACCAATGCCATGATCTGACACTAGTTTTTGAACAATAATACCTTATTAGTGCTTTTTTCTACGAGAGGGCGATTGATCATCATAATCAGCATTAGCTGCAGAGCATAAACCACAAGTAAAACCATGTGTGAAGTGTAATAGGTAACACATACCTTGTTTACGCTTTCTAACAAGCTGTCTCCTTCTTAGAGATCCATAGAGATATATGCCATGTAACGTGACAGGATACAAACTTTGTCTTGACATGAAGCTACAATTTGTATTGCACAACCAGCACCTTTTCACATTGCCTTAGAAGGTACAAGTTGGTTGTCATAGTGAATGCTAGGATAGTTGAATGGGTGGTTAGCCTGTGATAACAGCTATATATACAGGGCTTCCTGTATTGCACAGTATTTTCAGCTGAGGCGCATCAAGCATTGACTATGACAACCAACTTGCAAACTGCAGTACTTCCCTTTCACAAGTAATTACATACAAGATAGAAAGTACTGTATTTCTCTGCTATTTCTTCTAAAAATTCAGCGCAAAATAATTTCAGACTTGCTTGCCCAATATTTGGAGATATTAAAATTATTATTGTGACAGAAGTTCTAGAAGTGCCAACGATCACGTGTTTTGAACGTGAACTTGTCTACAGTTCTCATTTTGCGTTGAGCTGTTGGCTGACTGTGATGAAGAACTAAATCACTTGCTAAAATTTGGAGGTTTAGTATGCATTTCAGCAATAAGGTGCGAAGGCGCTGAATCTTTTGAAGAAATACAATAATGTTGGCTCATGCTAAACCACAAACAGAAGCAAACCTGTTGGTATTCTGCCAGTACTATTGACAGTATGAGATAACTGATCAGCTACTGCAATCTCTCCTATCCCTTTGAGAGCTGGTTTCAGTACCGACCACGAAGGTGCACCAACTTGGAGTACATTGTCTTGTTTATTCAGCCAAGCTGCTATCATCTCTGTCTTACACTCCACAATCTGACCACGATTATTCTTCCCTATTGCATCTAGTCTAGGATAGAAAAGTCCCAACTCCAACCCAAGAGACTGCCAGTCATTGACTCTCTCCAAAGCATTCTTCACCTTAACAAGGTCATCAATACCTGCATGCATGCACAAGATGTACACCAGTTAACTGTAAGTCAACACACTTACCAAGTATTGTAGACAATTCACTGACACTTTCGTTTTCCTTCTCACTTGTGTCCCTGCATGCATAAAGAAAGGCAATGTTATCACAAGAGGGACATACTGTCCTGTCAACAATTGGGAAAACTTGTTTGTTTCATCCAGGAAAACTTACGGCACATAGAAGTTTTTATTACTTAATATTCATAAGCTCATTAAAATTAGAACCGACAAAGTTATAACACTCTATTGTTGATGTAATAATTTCTTTATTGTAGCACTTTGTGTGGGCGTATCAAAGGCACTGTCCGTTCTAAAACTTCCATAATGCGAATGGTGGGAAGTTATAGCACGATGGGCGGAGACTGACTTTGGCTCGACCTAAAAAGTCACCCAGGCACAAAGATCCAGCGACAGCGGCTGGCCATCGTGCTACAAACCAGTCAAAGCACTGTCTGCTCGTGCAATATGAGAATTATTGGGTGAGGGGTGTCTGTCTTGACCACACCCCTTACGCAATAGTTCCCGTAGTGCACTCGCAACAGTGCTAATAAATAAATAACTAAGGAATGATTACTTCATACAGACCTAGCTAAACTTTACAACTATAAACATGGTGGGATAGCAAATTGTTTTCTGACACCACTACATGCAACTACACCAAAACGGTGATCAGTATGTGATCAATATGTACAGCTATACTAAAGAAGCATCTGATACATGCACTAATGATAAACAACATACATTTGTGCTTGGTTTTGGTGAAAACTTCCTGATGGATCATTACCAGCTGACTCACTTTGTGTTGTAGGAGCATCTGCATAAAAATTGATTATTTTATTGAACTGAACATGTTAATAATACATGTAACCCACCTAGCCAGTGCAAATGCCTTGTTTGCAAATCGAAAAGACTATATGTCTCCTCACATTCCAGAATCCCTGAGAGAGGCTTGAAGGCACAGGTGTGGTGAGCACTGCCCTTGCCACAGGAGCAAAGGAAAGAGTCCACCTTGGTGATGGCACCTTCTCCTTCTTGAATGATGTGGAGCTTTTCTTCAGTCAACTTTATCGACTTCAGAACACGATTTCGGATAGTTTTGCACTCTTGTGGAAGCTTTTTAAAACCAGAATAGTATATTTCCAGTTGAAGACGGCGCTGAACAAAAAAGACATGTCCACCAGGCTCATATTCTAATCTAATTTTATTCCGATACTGTCGTCGCTGACGATCAGTTGCAATTGAAAAGTGTGACAAGAACTTCGTGAGAAGAAAGACTATCATGGCAGGTAGATAACCAACTGGAATAGGAATGTACTCTTTGCTAACCCCTCGTCTCACTTGTAATCTGATCACCCACGGAGATGATTCTGATACACTTGGTTTACGACAATAGGAAAGAGCGCAAGGCATGAAATATTCTGATTCTTCGTTGATTGCCACAACTATTTTAACATGCTCTAAGATGTCAAGAAAAAATCGTAACGTGATTGGCTCAGCGAAATTAATGCCAGATTTTTCTAACATGGTTATTTCGATAAGTCCATGGCACTGAAGTAGTTCTTTGGCTCGAGAGGGAAAGAGAATTTTTAAATGATCATTAAGAAACTGTTCCTCAAGAAACGCAACACTGAGTAATCGAGAGAGCTTGTTGAGCACTGGTTTGGTGTCAATGATGACAGAATCTCTGAGCTTTGGAGTATCAAAATACATGATCAGGCTAATATCGTGAAAGAACTGGATTGCTTGCTTGGTCTCTAATTTATCCATACCCAAAGTATCTCCGAGTTTATTGCACTGATCTAGTGTAAGTACAGTTCTCTGTTCCTTCTCAGCTATCGTGAGTATGCTGAGAAGAAGCCCAAACCAGCGTAACTTTATGTCTACTTTCATACTAACATCCGACTTTTGAATCAGTCTTCTAAGCTTCTCTGCAGACTTTGCTCGCTCCTCAGCATCACTGACAACAGCGTTAACCGGTAGAATAACTTTCTTATCCAACCGGACTTGGAATGGCTCATATGGTTCTAAAACTTTTTTAAGGATCGATTCTTTATCTTCAATGGTTTCTTGGTTTACTTTGTCTTCAAATGTGCCCACAATAGTGAATTTAGCTCCCTCAGGACACTTTGTTGCTGATGGTGTGTATGGCGCCTGAATAGAAGCTACTGACTTGGCCAGAGTCTCGATTGTCTGCTTGTATGTCAAAGGTACATAGTGGTCATCAAAAGCAGCACGCACACCTTCATAATAATATGAAAACTTCGGTTTCTTGTTCAATCGCTGAGTGAGTTTGACAGGTAAGATTTGAAGGCAACTGTTGCGAAGAAAGAGAGCAGCTGCATCTAGAAATGGTGGTTGGCCACCACAATCAGTGACCATCATCCAGTGAGATTTGAAGATTACACCTGAACTTTTGCTGGTTGATAACTTATTGACGAGATCAGGGAACACAGAGTAAGGTGAGTCATCACGATCATGTGAAGGATCTGGTTTATCACGTGATGAAGATTTGCTTGGTTGTGAAAGCAATTGCATATCGTTAGAAGATAGAATTGCCGCTGTTGGTTCATCTGATTCAGCACTAACAACTTGGGGATTTTCTTCAATGGTCTTCTTCATTGCTTTGCACATCAGTTCAAACATCTTGTCTGTTGTGACACGCTCCCACTCTACTCCTTCTGTTGCGCTGTCAGTCATCAAGTAGTGAGAGGGTGGATCAATACAGTCTGTACTAGCTCTCGTGGGAGCAGGATCTTTCCCCATAGCGAGATCAAGAACTGATGTCTTGCCAACACCAGGGTAGCCCTGGGTACCAATGTTGGTGATCTCCATAGTGACTGTTACCTCTAGTGACTTCATAGCAACAACAGGACTTACAGAATCTGCACAAAATGATCTACATTACGGCATGAAATTGACCACAATAGACCTTTTCGTTTAAGACCCAGAAGAATGCAATTATCAATAATTAATTTTTACGTCACATCCGTAGTAAAGCTGAAGCTGCTTTTGCATTGCGCTCAATGGAGAATAAGCTAGTTTTGAACTGCGCAGGCTTTGTAGCGCAACCGAATATCCCAGAATAAGGGCAGTAGAATAGAACTTTCGTCTTCCTAGCGTCTGTTAGTTTTTGTTCAGTTGCTCTACTTACTGCGTGTGCTGACTTCCAGCGGTCTATAGTAGCACATCTCAGGGAACTAATGGCAGCTACCAGAGCAGACAACACCGTTGTACTTACAGAAGACGATGTTCCTGGACCTAGCCTACATCCACCATACGACAAACACACTACAACACAGCTTCGTCGGTGCTAGGTAGTAGCTAGGTAATATGTAGCCTCGAGGCTAGGTCATGTGTTACCTGACCTCAGAACTCGGCCAACACTGTAAGTAGAACGACGGAACAAATGCAAGCGTATACAGGAAAGATTAAAGTTTTATTATATTGCTCTTATTTGGGAATATTCGGCGGCTTTGCAAAACCCGCGCAGTTTGAAAGTATAGTTCATTTCTCTATTGACGTAATGTAAAATCACTGCAAACGAAGGCCCAGCCTTACTACGGATGTAAAATTTCAATTAATTATGACGCATCTATGACGCGCCAACATTCCATCGCCTTAAACGAAAAGGTCTATTATTGTACCAAAGACTGCAATGCTGTATGCCAGCGCAAACGTTTAGGGCATGCTGCAGGTACTCATCCTCTTGCAACCTGTATCTAGTGAGACCTTGGTCGCACTAGTCTAGGTCAAAATCCTTATTCTGCTGCAGTGCTTTTAAGATGCACATACATCTTGTATTAAATAGCCACACCTATAGTTATTACTATACAGTGAAACCTGATCATCTTTGATCAAATGCCGTCATCTCTCTACTGCAACTATAGGCTAGATTCTGGATCGACATCTGTACATTGTCTGTCTAATGAAAACAGCAGCCACTCACCATCGTCCGTCAGTATCACATAAATCCTTGTGGCAGCCAAACAGGAAACCACACCTCATTCATTAACGGATTGTTGGGACAAAAGCTCAAATCACCAGTGTGCTTAGCGATGGCGTTACTACTACCAGACAACCAAAGCAAAATTTAAAAATAAGTTTGCTGTGCCACAAAAGCTTGAAGTAATTGTAAGACTTGATGTAAGCGGTAAGTGTGTAAACGTCCAATATAAATCAGGGCTGACTGGATTAGCCGGGTTTCACTGTATTCTACTGTATTCTAAATGATTTTGAAAGCTATGGCCAGGATACTCTCCTAACTTTGCAGGCACCTATCGAAGAATAAAAATCATTGAGACTCACAACCAAGCTATTAATTTTTATGGTGAATTTTGAGCAATTTAGATAGTAAACAGCCATGTTTTGATCCATTATCCTTAATTTTATACAAAGAAAGTCAAGCACTTAAACCTCAGGCACCCAAGTGCCAAGCTAGGGTAACTGATAGCTGTATGGGTGAGGCTGTATAATACAGAATAGTGAGAGTACGTGCACCCGTACTCCAACACTAATCATGGATACACTAACATAAAGCTAACAATAATACAGTACATTATACATTGTATATAGACAGTTTGCATGAGGTGTGGCGGCATAAAGTCAAAGCTTCCTGTCAGTCATGTTTATGCACAGGAAACACGTTTGTGGCCATGGCTGTGCCCACTATTACCCAATACAGAATGCACGACTTCATTCCCTAAGCTAAGTTACAAGTTGCATCTTGGTCCATAAGCTAAGTTATTGTCAGATTTTGCCAAACCAATGTACACGTATTCTAGCTGCTGCAAGCATTTGACAGTCTATACTAGCAAAGTCGAGTTCAAAGTGCAGCGCTCAGTACAGATTGTAGCTACTTTATGAACCACATAAAGGAAACTACTTAAGCCATTGTATTAATTATGGCGTATGATTTTATTCGATTCCTACGTCATCGCGCAGCACGCTATGTGCACTTGACCGATTGTTGTACAACAATAATACATTGTAGTTTGGCATGGCCAGGTCTGTGATCAGCATCTTTGCTAAAGACAATGAAACCAAGCGCAAAGTGTACTACAGGAGTACGCCATACAATATTTACCCGTGCGCAGTATGCGCCAGGGTTATGTGTTTGTGTCCGTCTATATGTGTGTGTGTGTGTGGACAAAAAACACGCTTGTTTACGTCTCACCGCTCGAAATTCGCCACAAAAGTGCACTTTGCAGCTTCCTCACTGAATTTATAGTCCTATGAAGACGTTTTCTGTGCTGGCAAGCCTTGCTCGAGCGGCTAATCCATGGCTTTCTAAAGCTACGTGTGCTTGTAAGAGCACTTTACGGTATTGTGGGTGTGTCACCCTACCTCCTATCCAGATCGATGTCCTCACTCAGTCTCACGTGTACCGTACGCAGAGTCCAGCCCAGTATCTGTCTTTCTTGAGATAGGCCAAGCACCTGTTAGTGCATATAGGCGGTAGCTCTGGAGCTGTCTACGGACTAGCTGTAACGTGAGTGTTCACTGTTGCAGTAAATTAGCTGTAACGTGAGTGTTCACTGTTGCAGTAAATTAATGCTGTAGTCGTGTTATTTAGCTCAGCGCACGGGTATGTGTTCATTGGAACTCTAGTTGTATTGAGCAGTGGGTGTTGCCCATTCATGGGCCGAAAGGAAGCTTGTGATGCATGATGCCATGGCTCGTGCAAACGTTCTATTAGTTCCTGAGCATTGTCCTTTATACTGATAAAATTCAGTAATGCATGTACAAAATATTTTACCATCATTATCCATCATGGCTGACGTCTCTTCGAGGGAATTAGCTCGGGAATTAGTCAGACTTTTCAATGGACTACGGCGGGGATCATCGTAGTTGAGCTTCACGTGTTGTGCATACTCCTCAAGTCTCTTCTCATTATTCGGATTCCGATTCATACGGACTGTGACATCAATCGGAATTTCTCGATCGCCCTCATGTGAATTTTGCCGTCTACGACTGAGTTCCTTTGCCACTTTGCAAGTTATTTGTGCTCCCTTTCTGATCACGTCAGCAGTAATACTTGAAATTTCACGTGGAAGATGGCCCACACACACAGACTGCCTTTCCAAAGCTATCGAGTCTTTATACTTTTCACTGTGATCTATTTTCGCTGATAGTTCCTCGCCGATTGTAGGACAGCTCCAAATATGCTCATACGCGTGATAACCTCTCGATGCACATGAAAATGTGTGCTCCAGCTGCTCCAGTACACAGCCAAGCGCTACAGTCCGTATCGGCTCCTAATACAGGCCCGGCGCCCCTATCATATCCGTTCAGTATAGTCCGTATCGTGATTCTCAACAAATGGTCTGTTTCGAGCCGTAGTTTCGGAAATGAAACGGGCATGTTACAGATATAGATCTAGATGTGTATCGAATGCGTAAAATGTACGGCGCGTATCATTATTATTATGTATATGTAGGTTCGCTCCGTATCGGACCAGTTTCACGTACGTATCGTGTACTTTCTTCAGCCTGATACTTGATAAAGCATAATGTGTATACAAAATACTAAAATAAAATGTCTGTTTGCTGCATATCTCCACTATGTGACAATCTTGAACTTGCTAGGCAATAACACACCACTGAGATTCTTCTAAACAGGATTTCTGTTGCCCTTGCTGTCTACAAGTCCTTTCTTGGCACTGCATGAAGAAAATTTTATAGCAAGATAAAAAGCACTCATCTCAGCTCCACATGAAAGTCTTCTCAGCTACAAACAGACACTCGCTTGCTTCCAGCAAGTCTTCTACTACAGAAATGAAATGAGGATAGATATAGAACACTCACTTCCATCCAGTGTGTTTTTTCAACTGACTCAGAATGAGAGAACAAGATGAGGAGAGATAATAATATGGAGCGCTCAATTAAGTCAAGTATGTGTGTCTTTCCAATTGACTTGAACAATAATACTACAGAAACAAGATGAGTACAGATCAGATAACACTTACTTGTTACAGAAACAAAAGAACGGATGGGTACAGATAACACTTGTGCCTAGCATGTCTGACTTGCTACAGAAACAAAGAACGGATAACACTTGTGTCTGGCATGTCTGACTCGCTACAGAAACAAAGAACGGATGAGTACAGATAACACTTACTTGTGTCTGGCATGTCTGACTCGCTACAGAAACAAAATAACGGATGAGTACAGATAACACTTACTTGTGTCTGGCATGTCTGACTCGCTACAGAAACAAAATAACGGATGAGTACAGATAACACTTACTTGTGTCCAGCATGTCTGACTTGGTACAGAAACAAAATAACGGATGAGTACAGATAACACTTGCTTGTGTCTGGCATGTCTGACTCGCTACAGAAACATAGAACGGATGAGTACAGATAACACTTACTTGTGTCTGGCATGTCTGACTCGCTACAGAAACAAAGAACGGATGAGTACAGATAACACTTACTTGTGTCTGGCATGTCTGACTCGCTACAGAAACAAAATAACGGATGAGTACAGATAACACTTACTTGTGTCCAGCATGTCTGACTTGGTACAGAAACAAAATAACGGATGAGTACAGATAACACTTGCTTGTGTCTGGCATGTCTGACTCGCTACAGAAACATAGAACGGATGAGTACAGATAACACTTGCTTGTGTCTGGCATGTCTGACTCGCTACAGAAACAAAGAACGGATGAGTACAGATAACACTTACTTGTGTCTGGCATGTCTGACTCGCTACAGAAACAAAGAACGGATGAGTAAAGATAACACTCCAGCATGTCTTCTCGCCGACTTAAATAATAAAGCCTTTGAAATGGTGGGTATCATACTTAAAAAGAATTCATTCCCATATGTGAACTATAATACTGTTAGCACACTGGTAGCAAAACTAATACAACAAGAGTTCAATGGAACCCATACCCTGTGCGCTATGCAAATGTGCAGAAATTGATGTGAATGCTACATACCCCTAGTGACTTCGGTGTGAACTATTATATTAGAGAACACCTACCAGCACACATTTAATTGAACGTGTTCGCTCAGTCTCATGATGTTTTAATCGGCGATGTTGCTAATAGGAATACATGGCCTTAGCACGTGACAGGAGACTTTCTCGACTTCGCAGGTGTCTTTCAAAGAGTAAATTTTCAACAACCAAGAGCTATTCCATGACAATCTTAGAGCAGTAAGGCAGTAAACAGCCACGTTTTTGTACACACACAAAATACATACATACATACATACATACGGACGAAGCCAAACACTTAACCCTCCGGCGCCTACGTGCCCAGGGTAATAACAAATGTGACCGGATTTGCGAAAAGGGACAATAAAAATGAGATTATTGTTTGAAGTACAAAAATCGCGACAGTGTGCGGGGGACTGGAGCGTCGTGCATTTTCTCAGTAATGTTAATAATTATGTAGTCTAATGCCACAAAAGAAGCAAGGTATGCCATCATCAGTACTAACAATGCACGGAACAGGCATTGACTCTTAGGTCGTCTGACACGAGTCCACGAGGCCGAAAACAGGAAGCTAGCTCGCTGTATCTGTACCTGCCGACCGTCTGCTGTCGAGCCCCACCCAAAAAATTCTAGGTGGTCAATAATAACTACTTAATAAACTCCGCGTGAGGCATTCATGCATATTCGCATCTCCTAGTAAAAATTAATAATTATGTTATTAGAATAATCATGCTTGTGTCTTGTCTATTCAAGCAAACGCTAAGTGGCAATAACACATGAACTTCATGCATGGACAACAGACACAGACTTAGCTATACATGAATCATAAAATTATAGGAGCATTATGATAATTGTACCATAGGCCGAAATCCATGTACGAGCATGTACAAAAAGAGAACGTTCATGAAGGAAATGGTGAATAGTCTAATTCATCTCTAGAGCACATAAAATCAAGATTCGTATCTGTATCACAACTAAAATACTAATAACGAGAAGGATGATTACATACCAAGAGATTCTTCCTCTTCTGTTTCACTGTCACTATATCACTGTCTGTCCCAATATCAGGCTCCATTGCCTGCTGAGTAGGCACAATAGGCTATGTGCGTATGTGCTTGTGCATGTGTGTGGGTGTGTGTGCATATGTTTGTTTGGTAGGTAAGTGCCTATGGTATTTTTAAGTATATAACATTATTATGTGCACATGCCTCGTACGATTGCATGCACAGGTAGCATCACTCACTTTGCAATCAGATAATTTTGTCGTTTTAGCCTTAGTTGTAAATTGTTAATCTCCCTCCTTCTTTCTCCCAGTTTCTGCTTCAACTTGTTCATCTCATCAATATTATGCCTCGCTGAAAAAAATTTGGGAGTAAAGTGCATGAAGGCTTAAGAAACAAAGAGGCTTAAGAAACTAGAGTTCGAATGAACACATATCCTTGCGCTGAGCATAGTTAGTACACGACTACTCCAGCAATACAGCAACAGCTAGTCCATAGACAGCTCCAGAAAAATTGATGATAGCAATCATAGGATCATAGCTACCATACATGCACTAACAGACTAACAGTTGATTGAGAAAGACTGATAGCTTATGATCAACTGAGCAGTTTAACCATGGCTTTGACGTTCGGTACACGTGAGACTGAGTGCAGGCCAGGAAGTCGATATGGATAGATAGGAGGTTGGGTGACACACCCACAATACCGTAAATTGCTCTTACAAGGGCACGTAGCTTTAGAAAGCCATGGATTAGCCGCTCGAGCAAGGATTGCCAGCACAGAAAACGTCTTCATAGGGCTATAAATTTAGTGAAGAAGCTGCAAAGTGCGTTTTTGTGGCGAATTTCGAGTGGTGAGACGTAAACAAGCATATTTTTTGATGACACACATACAGACGGACACAAATGCATAACCCTTCCCATACTGTGCACGGGTAACAAAGAGGCTAGTTTAGATAAAATAGTTACTATGGCGGCTGAACCTGACAACACTCATTCTAGGTGAAGTAGGTGTCTATTCTCTCGACTTTATACATCACTCGATACCTTCTCTGTGGTCTGGATATATGATGGAAACCTTGCTTATTTTGGACCAAAACATGCCCCACTTATAGCTACTCCATATAAATATTTTCGGAGACTAGTCTTGTTACAGCAACTATTTCAGCACATAATATTGTATAATAACTAGCTATAATACTTACCATCTCTCCTGAATGCTTTTTCGGCGTTTACTCTCTTCACAGTATCTTCGAGCTCTTGAATCCGCCACTTCAGTTCTAGTAGAGTTGATATTCGTTACTGTCGATCTAGTCTTGCTTGCACTCACGCTCCAATTGGCATGCAGTGTCTGCCATATTCTATAGCACGTGGTAGTAGCTCTAGTTACTGTAACATGCCTGATCATCATGATGTATTCAACCCGATAGCTGTACAGAGCTGTATCAGCACGATGAAAGCTACCACAAACACTGGCTGTAGAAAGTCTCCGATACAACCTGTTTATCGGGCGCGTTTCATAACTGTAGCCTATCGTTTACGATACAGAGTGTATATCTGGTCCGATACGTTATCGCTCCGATACGAATATGTCTGCGCTTGGCTGTGTAACCGTGGGCTAGCGCCGATAGAGACATAGTCTAGCCGCTAGCCCTCTTTTCGCTAATAATTAATGGGCGGGGTCACGGCAAGGCGAAAAGAGGGTCTAGCAAAACTCGCACGAAATCGAGTTTCTTTGATGTTGAGAAGGAGTGTTCACGACCACTTACCTCAAGTGGCGGGTGGGGCTCGCGGGTTTTGCACTAGCCACAGTACAGCCTGCACGCGCTGAGTTTGCTGCTGTCAAAGTGTAATGGCGTGTGGAATATGCAAAGAAGAATTAGTTGATCCTAGCAGAGCATACCGTTTGTCAGACGACCGCCTTGGACAGCGCACACATTTAGGAGACGTTGTTAATAGTCTGTTGGAGGAAGATCTCTGTACCAACAGCGTGTGTCACCACTGTAGAAGCACACTTCTTCGTCTCAACAGCCTAAAACAGCAGTTTGACGAGCTTAAAAGACAGCTGTTAACAAAGTTCAGTCACCGTGGTTCTCAGAGCCTTGTTCACAGTCATTCTCAGCCGGGTATGGTAACTCCAACAACCTCCGTGCGTCTTCGATCGCCATCAGCAGTCTCTACTGGAATATCCCCACTAGCAAAGAGGACAAGGTGTAGTGGTGTATCCGAGGTGTATCCGAACAGCGTCAGACTACTAGTAAGCGAGTCATTCACGATTGAATCTTTCCTTTCAATAGCAGCGGCTAACTGTTGACACACCGACATGGCAATGAAAACCACGTGTACACGCCTTCTCCTTAACATTTTGGGGCTACTATATACACGAAAAATCTGATTGGTCAGTTGAAACTCATTGACTTGCGAGTTTTGCTAGACCCTCTTTTCGCCTTGCCGTGACCCCGCCCATTAATTATTAGCGAAAAGAGGGCTAGCGGCTAGACTAATAGAGACATAGCCTCGCCTCCAGGTTAGATTGGCGCCAAAATTACGCGTCGACCAATCGGATTGCTACAGACTAATAAAGCGCACAAGTTAAGTGTTGTGAAAATCAACTTTGTGCAGTACTTGCAAATTGTATGATCTGACAGATATTTTCAGCAGACTTATCTGAAGTTTCTGCAAATGATAAATATAAATAATAGTTAGACAGCGCATCCGAGGATCTACGCGATTTAGAAGCCCGAGAGCCGTTGCTATATAGCGTCCGAGCGTAGCGAGGGCGCTATGGTAACGGCGCGAGGGCTTCTACATCGCGTAGATCCGATTGGATGCACTGTCTAACTGATTTAGACCATAGCAACAGCAAACAGAAACGACGCGAACGACGAGCAAGGACACGCGAGCGTTGTAAAAATTATTCAGTAGAACTCCGCTCACAGAACCGTAATCTGCGCCGTGTGGTGGGATTCCACTATGGGTGTCTCTAAATTCACAACAGTTGAAGTACGGAAGTCACGTGCAGGTAGTTTAACCCGGATTTATCCCAATTATGACAACGTACTGTGTGGGAGCGAAACTGTGGGCTCAGTTATGACGATATATAGGCTCCCTCTGGTGTCGGTCCAGGTCCAATGATCCCTACTAATGGTGTACCTGTATGTGGGCGGGCGCCTCGTGGACTGACGGTGTGTGCCTACTGTGCATATTGCTATCAGTGTTCTTATGTATTGTGTACAGAAAACAACGTCGGAGAGCAGAGGTCGGGTGAACCATATGTATGCAGTTTTAAATATCACTGAACATAAAAGAGACAGCTAGATAAGTGATGTGACTACAAAACAATGGTGTGAATATGTGTTTGTGCGGATTCCATTTTTGGTGTTGTTAAAGGCAGTTTGCCATCTAACTTGCTTACAATACAGTCATAATGCTTGTACGTATGGCACAATTCTAAGTGATTGATCGAGTCTAGTGATCTTGGATACTCTTCCTCTGGGGGGTATACCAATTCAGTGGGGTCTAGCGGTGTGTACTTCATCCATCTGGTTTTCGTAGTGCCTCCAAAGCAATCAGTGAGAACAAATACGTCCCTCTGGATGAGAGTTGCTACTGCTTGAAGCTCAACCTGTGTCCCCCAAATTCTGTCGTGCTTCATGTGGAGAATGTGAGTATCAATTGTTCCTGATAGAACAAAGGGGACGAAAACTTGCTTGTTTTTATGCACAAAATCCACTAGCTGCTGTCGCATAACTGCATAAAAATCTTCTGATCCATGAATGAATTGTGATAAAGCTCTAAAAAGACAGTTCCCATCCCCAATAATCTTCTTCAGCTTTCGATCTTGACTAGCCAGTATCTCAGGTACTGGTTCCACAGCTGTTTCCTAAAATTAGTGTTGTCACCAACATGATTGTTAACATAGTGACCTCTGA
Source organism: Haliclona indistincta (assembly GCA_964017065.1). Taxonomy (NCBI): domain Eukaryota; kingdom Metazoa; phylum Porifera; class Demospongiae; order Haplosclerida; family Chalinidae; genus Haliclona; species Haliclona indistincta. The sequence goes on along the minus strand of OZ024788.1, from coordinate 2,916,526 downwards.
CCTGTTGTTGAGTACAGCGTCTTTTGACACACCCTTTCTTCAGTTTGTTAGGACCACCAAATTTAGGTTTGTCAACACAATACCGGCATTTACCACACTCAGCATTTTTGCATGCTTCACACCTATTGCACCTTTTCCTTTTCTGACCTACATGTAGTATAATGTATTCATGATTGTATAGTTCTTTACCACTTTAATTAATGTTAACCTGGTGTTTTTGGTTCATCTGGACATGTAGTTGTAGTAGTTTTGTTTTTAGCACTCTCCTGACAATAATAGAGAAAATGTGGCATTATAGTAACAGCCTGACAAATTATTTCATGGCAAAGACACACACAAAGTCTTAGGGTTGCACAAATATTTTAGAAAGTTTTATACCTTCCTCAGTCTGTCTGCTTTCTGTCCAACTCGGTGACGATACTTGTGGTCTTCCTTCCTTCTTCCAGGCTGTTTTTTGATGTGTTCTAGACCGCCATACTTTTTTGCCTTCCTGGCTAATTTTTTGTACTTTAGCTTTATTTGCCTCACTCTGCATAGTGAGGGTAACAGAATTAACCCTTCCGATTTTGGGATAGAGCCCTTGAAGTCATTGGCAACATCATTCATTGTTTCTAGTAGCTTTTTAACTCATCCACATTGTCACTGCTATATGCCAACGACTCAAGCAATTTTGCTGCACAGCTAACTTTCCTTTGTAGGAGAACAACTTGGTTGCCTTTAGCCTGTAATAATTTTTTTTTGTAATTAGCAAACTTGAGAAATCACATTAATTACTCTAATAAAATTATAATTATTATAATTACAATAACCACTCTTAGACTGAAAATAACTACTGTGACATTGTGTGTTTGAAAAAGATCTAGCTTCACCAAGGCTTGCCACGCAATGTAGCCATACTGTTATTATTCTGTTAAGCATATACCTTAGTTGGTATCTCAGAAGTACATGTTGATTCTTCTCTGTGTATACTCATAAACTCAGGTTTCTCAATTGCTGTGTCAAACTCCTCAGAGGGTTTCTCGTCAAACTGCTCGGGGGGTTTCTCGATTGCTGTGTCAAACTGCTCGGGGGGTTTCTCGATTGCTGTGTCAAATTCATCAGGAGGATTCTCGATTGCTGTGTCAAACTCCTCGGGGGGTTTCTCGTCAAACTCCTCGGGGGGGTTTCTCGATTGCTGTGTCAAACTCCTTAGGAGACTCGAGTTTCGTGACTGACAACTCACTAAGCATAGCTGTATCAGCTGAGAGGTACTCACTCTGTTTGTAGGTTTCTGGCAAACTATCCCATGAACATTCTGTACAGTACTTAAAGACAGCAAACATATGTTTACAGGGCATATTGTATCTTAGCCAATCCTCGCAGCTGCAGTGTGGTTTTTTTACATCCACAGTGTGAATCTTGCCAGAGGCATGAGAGTAGACCTCATGTGTTGTATCTGATTTATGCGCAGACACATCAGACTGTAGAAATTTGCTTGCTTTTGTTATTCTTTGAAGGCTGTGTACAATGAGTTTTCGTGGTCTTCCATGTAGAAACTGTGGTACATTGTCATTGTACGATCTGTATGTTGCCCCCAACTTGAAGTTATCGAATAGGTATTTCTGGCGACTCTCGGGAAGAAAACTCTCAATTATGGTTGTTAATAGGTGTGACAGAGTGAGTTTAGAAGATCGTGGTAGATGGCAGTATTTAAAGAGTTTATTTTGTGCCTCGATCCCGTTGTTCGTATCTACTGCACCATGATATTGTAGATCACGATATGCTCTTGCCCATTTCTAAACAAAGAGTGTAGTCACAAACTTATTAGTATTAGTGGAATTATTAGATATGTACATTTACAGTAAAAATAGTGTTAGAATACACGTATGCTAGGTAAATTTTGAGCTTTACTGGGGAAATTGTGATTAATTACTTTGAATGGCATGGTTGTTGATGAATTATTATTACGCAACATGGACGCACACCAACAGTGTACAAAACAAACTGAAATCGACTGTACCTGAGGAATTCCAAGCCAGTGTGTTGTAAGCCAAAGCTGTACAGATTCATGATTTTTCCAAACAGGTGACTTCATTAGAGACTCAACAGCTGCTTTGTACAGAGCATCATGTGGAGGCGTATCCATTGGAGGAGCATGAGCACATTCACGAAGAAGCTGTAGAAGCTGTTCTCCTTCTTCTTTAGTGAGTCCATGTTTATGATCACGAACCCAACGCACCCATGCTTGTTCGCGATGAAAGTCACAGATGTACACTTGCGTGTCAGGAAATGTGGTTTCGAGTGAAAGAATTTCAGCGCTGGAGTAGTCGACCATAAAGAACTTTGGATCCCATTTAGGATTCCATAGTTTAAGAATGTCAAGAGCTTCGGAAATGCTCTCACTAGTTTCTTGCTGCACCACAAATTCAGCTACTACACTGTAACCAACGTTAGTTCGCACACATAGGAAAAAAAGTGGGATGTTGTATTTGGTCACTTTATATGTCGCATCAAGGAGAGTCATCGTCCCACCATATCTTTCAAGAAGGTGTTTTTGCCACTGCTCTTGGTGTACATAAAGGAGCTGTGTATGATGATCACTCTGCACAGTGGTCTCCGGAGTATTCAATTCTTTTTCAAGCGTTGATTCGATGAAGGGTCTGAAATAGAACTGAGAGTGTGTGTCAGCTGACCACTGCTCGATCTTCAATCGCACATTTTCTTGATCAAATTTGCTCAGATCAAGAGCTCTGCGCGCTAAGTGGATGTGATTGTGTATGTCGATATCAGTAGGATACATGGCCCTATCATTAGGTTGTGGTATGTAGCCAAGTTCTTTACTCAGGGTGTTCACAACAAAGTAGCGGAGGGATCTTTTTACTTCACGCTTTTCTGTAATGCCTGCAGACACGAGTTGATAAATCTCCTGTATCAACCTGGGATGAATCCGTTGGCTAAACCCACTTTGTTCACCGACTGGATGACCGTTGTGTGCTTCATTGGACGGAAGAGATACAAAATATTTCTTGATGTAATTGACATTGTTGCCGGTAGTAAGTGCAGTACGCAGCTCTTGTAGGCGCTTTTCTTGTAGCTTCTTGGTGCTTCTCTTGGTTCTATCATCTGACGTAATTTTGTATTCTGGATAGAGATTGAACTCTTTGACTTTGATATGGGCATGGCAACCAATTTTGCGGGTTCCTTGAAGACAGAGTCGTTTGCCAAGGGACTTCTTCTTGTAGTAGTGACAGCCATACTGACAGTCATAAACTGTTTCTTTTCCAACCGTGAATGGGACTCCGTCAAAGCTTATTTTGTTCCCGCCGACTGTTTTTGTCAAGAACACTTTAGATTCTGCCAGTTGTGTTCCGGATTCAGCTGGTACCTGTCAGCAGAAATAATTATTATCAGATTATTATCACAATAATTATAATTAAATAGTTTATAATTATACAGTAAGAACCTTGTTCTCTTTCTGACTCTCAGCTTGATCTCCGGACTGACGCAGTGCATTCTGCTGTGCAGTTGAGCTAGAGTTACCGCGTGATGTACGAACACCAAAAGTTGTCACTGACTCCAGCTTACAGTGCTCGACGATCGATTCTGCATCATCTACCAGTCCCTCATAATAGACACCGACGTGTTTTAACGTCGCTGCCCACTCTGGTCTTTCCTCAGCTGATCTCTCCATGACATACGCTAAGAAGTTCGCGGGAAAAATCAAAATTCGGCGCGCACAAATCACGTGATTTTCACGTGGTGTACTTCAACTGTTGTGAATTTAGAGACACCCATTCCGGGTTAGCTGTGGTCTAAAATCTTATTATGTGACAAAGCAATTCAGGTAGAGATGATGAGGTCCTGGATTCTTTGATAAAAATAATGATAAAATCGAATATAATTATAAATTAATGTCATTCATAATGACTGGTAAAATGAGACGTTGTACCGCAGTTGATCCACCAGCTGTACACATTGCTTTTCACCATTTGTGCCCTTCATTTCACAGACTCTGCGATTTACTTCATGCATCATCGTGTGCAGGTCGTGATGATGTGCAGACTCTTTGAACACATCACGCAGAGCTTCGGGAAACCAAGACCCATACACAGTAGAACGATAGGCTTTACAAAAGTGAGAAGTTGCCCAAGCGATAAAGACATCTGGCTGAAAGCCTGCTGTAGAAGAGAGTTACAAAATAACGTCTGTAATTATGCAGGTATAATTATTTTTACCTGGACAAGGTTCTGGGTTGGCTGCTTGATCCAGTGCTGGGGTTCGACAGCACTGTAGAAACATCAGTATGGGCTTGCTTTTAAGTACTGCACATTCCTGGATGAAGGCAGAGAGCTTGTATACAAAGACAGATACACTGTCTGATCCGAAAACATGGTAGTTGTTTTCCCCATGAGTAGTGAAGCATATTACCAGGCTGTCGTATTCCTTGGAGTAGCTGCTTGCTATCTTTTTCACCTTCTTCAGGATATCATCAGCAGTGAAGTCTGTGCATTTAAGCGGCTTATAACCAGCAGCTTGAAAGGCTTCAGCATATCTCTCCATATCTTCATCAGCACCTAATCGCTCTTCTAGCTTCAGGTTCGGACGACATTGGTTGTGACTAAAGTTCTGTACTCGAAAGATCACAGCTAGTCCATGGGGACTACTATACATAGGATAAAATTGTCTACGGTCTCCAACTACAAGCTGACTGCTGCGGCGACTAGATTGCCGAGTAGATTCGCTAACACTCTCTACTAAAGTACTAGCCTCTTCATACTCAAGTGTTTTATAGTCCACAGTGATTTTACCACACGACTGACAGGTAGCCGATGAGCTAACATTAGCTTGTTCTGTTGCCGTTAGATTTTCTGGTAGACCAGTTTCTGTATGGATAAAAAAGAACCAGAGGGAAAGTACCTCATGCTCAAACAACAGAAGATACAAATTAAATTCATCCCTACATGCTAACTGGTTGACTGCTGAACCCTATATAAACTCCATGGATGGAGTAGCAATTTGTTTTAAGTGTAAGGAAGGCTTAGGAATCCAATGTGTAGTAAATAAATGCATCTGTACATTATTACATTGAAGGTGTCTATAAGTTTGTGTTGACAACTTAACACACAAACTCAACATCTCATCACATCTCACCTTCTGTAGGAGATGAGGGAGAACGATTAACTTCAGGGCTATCTGGTCTAGTAGGTGTTGTTCTTCCACTTGGAAGTGGTGGCTTTACTGTATGTATAGAGTGAAAACATAGATACTATAGTCAAAATAAACAAGTTGCTTAAAAGGGAATCTCCCTATATTACAACTACTCACTCACCATCAGTCAGCTTATAGCGCACATGAAAGAAGTCAGTATCTGAGTCTCCATTAATCTTCACCTTTAAGAATATTCGATCACCTGGACTCTTTCCAGGACGCAACTGTAACCCAAATGCACAATGGGGGATGCTTTTGTGCGGTGTGAAGTACAAAACATCATCAAAGGTTATCTAGTACATAAAGATTGGGAATAATAATTGTTATGTACGTGTATAAATAAGTGTGTATCATACTTTGTTTGGAGAGTGCAAAGAAAACAACCGCCATGAGTCAAAATCTTGCTCTTGTATCTCAATAAAGCTACTTCCCTCTCTTGTGGAAAAAACTTTCCAACTGTCGTTGCTCCTAGTCCATTTTCTTGATGCGTACCATTCGTCTACGTACTAGAACAAACATCAATTTAATCACCATTTCTCGTTGCATTTCTGTATAGTCTACGGTCTACCTTGTTTTGTTTCTCCTCGTCTAGCGACACTACCAAGTGGCCGTCAACCTCATCTTCGGACTGTTTGTAGAACACCTTTGCAACGCAGCGTGCATCAACACCTGGTCGCGCCTTTTGTTCGACTTGTGTTCGCTTATCGCGGCGATCAAAAAGACCATGATCTAATTCTTCACCATCCATTATCTGTGGTTGATCCAGGAAATCTATCAAGCTCATATCACATGATTTTTCCGGTCACGTGTACAGCACGCATATGTTATGAATAACCAACAGCAATAACATCCCAGCAATGCCTATAAGCTCACAACATCAAGTCTAAAGCATCAATGCATTATCCATGCATTATACGATCACGCGTATTATTTTGCATCTATCGGGTATGTACATGCATGTATGAAGTAATGAGTATATATGCTGAAATGATTTCAGCATTTCATTACTATGGGCTCACAATCTGTCTGTGGATTTAGCTAGGGTTTGACCAATGATTGGTGCAAGTTGCAGAAAATCGATCCTTCTATCCATCCCATTTGCTTCTGACTAAGATTTGTGATCAACTTGTTCATTCTGATGTGTACGGACATATAAAATTCAATGATAATTATTCACACAGTTAATAAAAGTCAATAATTTAATAATTATTTGCCAAACCGTTGTCAGTGGTAGTTAATTAGCACCTAGAGAGAAAAAATATGATAATCCATGGAAAAATAAGAGTGCACTATGGTTTTTGTACTAGTTTATATTTTGCAAACAAAAATTGGTAAATCTGCTCAAAATTAATTTTAGTACACAGTACCACATGAGAACTGCAGTGGGCCCGACCAATTCAGAAAAAAAAAACCACAAAGTGTCCAGATTAGAGGCTGGGTTCCTTAGCATTAGGGATGTTCACAAGAAGGGGTAAAAAAATTAGAAAAATTAGGAACTAACAGAAGGAGACTGAACATATTTATGTGATTTGCAATAAGCTTGACTGTTGCTTATGTAACATGACTGTTACATAATTTGAGGAAATATAATAACGATACTTTCACGCATGCAAGCAGGAAAAAATTAATACAGTTGGGTTTCTTATCAATTTTTGGTTCAGAAATTATGGCATTGTACTTGAAATAGCACCACAAGTGCTGATGCTTTAGAAGAATTTTATCTTGTACATAAGGTACAGTAGAAAATTCATAGTTGCAACACACAGTGCTGAATTGTGAACACATCAGAAGCTACAGAGTCGATCACATTGCCTATGTCAGCATGCAAGTCAGTGAAGCACAATTTTTCAAAGTCACTCATGCACTAATGCGCTATTCTGTACTACAGTTAGCCTGTAAGAGGACAACTGTGAATAGTTTTATTATCATTGCCGATCGGCAATGATATGTAGGGATGACCTCGAACTAAGATGGCGGCTACTCATGTGTGAAAATGAGTTTTCGCACATATCTCTACTGTTATACATTTCTACTGTATTTTAACTATCTCTGAGGGAATCTGAAGTGCGAGCGCTTGTAGGAAGTCTATGAAAGTCGCTGGGACTGCTTGCTTGACGACATAAATCAAGATGGCGACTCTCAGAGAGGGCGTTGCAGATCTTCGCTGTTTTAACGTTTGTCGAGATTCCAGACATCTAGGATTGATCAGGCGATTGTTCTGAGCATGAAAATGCCTTTGGCGAAGCGGGCAGACGTTTCTAAAGTGGTAAACTGAAATCGCCGCCCACGCGAATTGTTCATCTTCTTTCTTCTTTCTTCTTTCTTTCTTTCTTTCTTTCTTCTTTCGGTAAGCCTAGCGCTGTCCTGAGTTAACGAATGACTACCAAACCTGCACCATCGCACGTGTATATATCTGGGGTAGTGCACTTACTTCTTAAATAGGCATTAAACACTACAAGAAGCGAGTAATCCTTGAAAAACATGGTTTTTGGGCCGTTTTGGACTGAAGACGCCATTAAATAATTAACCCTCTTGTCGCTCGTATCATTAACTCCGCCCACATCAGTTTTGCAGCCATCTCGATCGATACCGCGTTTTGTCTCTGCTCTGGACGCTTCAGCGCGCAAGCCAGAGGTATGAAATTTGTCTAGAGCAGTACTATACCCTAAGTAACACTGATATGTTCGTTAAAGCTTCAGATGGCGGGTTAAAACTGACATACCCAGACGTGAACGATTCAGTTACCGGCAGCAACTGAGATTCTACGCACAGTAAGGTTCCTACACCACGCAGCGTAAGATGTAAAGGACTAGAAGCCTCTGTGAGTGTGATATTGACATCAACAAGGTTCTACTAGGCGTGCTTCTACTATTAGGCTTGCAGCATCATGAGTTGTCAGTATTAGTCTCTTCCTTCATCCATTACTGTACTCATGTTGTCAAATCATACCTGGACTTGATATTTTGCTATCTGCGTCCTTAACCTCTTTACTATTTTAAACCTTTCAATGAATGATTGGTAATAATTATTAAACATTATTTTAAACTACACTCCTTACTCTCCAGACCCTGTGCACGTTCACATCTGCTAGACTAGTAACTGCTGCTCACAGAGTTGTCAAAAAAAATAACATCTATCATAGAATACAACTAATAAGTTCAAACTGATAGTGATCAAAAAAGTAACAGGAACAAGTAAAGTAAAAAAGCTTTAATAAAAAAACTGAAAAGTGTAGGGATGACTCTTAAAAAAGGAAAGGAACAAGATGGGATGATGCTTGCAAAAGTAAAGGAACAAGATGGAATAATGCTAAGCTTGCAAATGTAAAAGTCCCAAGTATCCCTACATCAGCGGCTTGAAGGAGGACGCAGTCCGATGGAGTAATTGACGGTTGTAAATAACTAGAGGTATATGTGTTTAGGAGGACGCAGTCCGATGAAGTAGTTGACAGTTGTAAATAACTAGAGGTATCTGTGTTTGGAGGACGCAGTCCGATGAAGTACGTAATTGACGGTTGTAAATAACTAGAGGTATCTGTGTTTAGGAGGACGCAGTCCGATGAAGTAGTTGACAGTTGTAAATAAGCTGCAGGTAGCTGAGTTTGGAGGACGCAGTCCGATGAAGTAATCGACGATTGTAAAGGTATAGGAAGAGGATTCCGTATGTCAGTTGCGTCGCAGCAAGCCGCTGATGTAGGGATACTTGGGACTTTTACATTTGCAAGCTTAGCATTATTCCATCTTGTTCCTTTACTTTTGCAAGCATCATCCCATCTTGTTCCTTTCCTTTTTTAAGAGTCATCCCTACACTTTTCAGTTTTTTTATTAAAGCTTTTTTACTTTACTTTAAGACATTATAACCTGTGAACAAAGCTGAAAGACGAAAATTAGAAAAATTAAGATTTTTTTAGCTAACAGCTGGCGCAGCTAGAATACTGAGAATAGTTTAAAAAGTGTAGCTAATGACAAAATGACACATGTATCATAATTATGATGGTCAATGACTTAAATTATAGCAACTAATTGAATGTGTCTCTGATAGCTTCAGCAAGGGCTCCATCCAGACCAGCTTCAGTGATGCACCCAGCAAGAGCTGACCAAGTGCGTTGGATCATCATCATCTCGACCCAACCAGTCTGTCAGGATCATTCGAATGAACTCATCCTTTTCTTTGTACTTCTTTTCATAGAGTCTTACTTGGACACCATCCTTCAAGAGCATGTGAGCAAATTTAGTGCACTGCCATTGTTCCGATAAAGTGATCCACTGACTGACTCTAAGAGTAGATCCATCAGGCTTCTTTAAACTAACCAACTGAACATGTGTTGGTCTATGAACTGCAAAACAATAACAATAGTAAAGATAGATAGAAAATGTGCCTATACTTTAGTGAGCTTTTAATCTCCCGTATGTCGATTAAACCTCCAAGTAATTCATTGCAACTACTGTTTTTTATCATACTCATAAAGTGTACATGTACACATGTAAGTTCAGGCAGTTCTAGTAATATAGCATCAATAAAATGCAGCTTGAAGATTGAATAAGTAAAAACAAACATCAAACGATCCCAAAATTGTAATGATTTACTGTTTCAATATTACAGGCTTCTGCCAACATTTTGAGGGCTGGTTTCAGTGCTTGGTAGTCACAACTTTGCACGGTACAAGCAACCAAGCAACCGGTTTCATGCCTTATTATGCCTAACCCACCAAAAATGTTTCGGTCTGTAGTATGAAGTAAAAATTAATGTTAGCATTAGCTAGGTAACCAGCGTACATTGCTGCAATTATAAACTTGGTGATGAGCTTTGATGAACTTCAATATCTGATGTCACTGAACTAATTGCTGTTACATCTGTTGATGAATGTGCAAGAATAAGAGATGAAATATTACAGTAGCTTGCAACAGCATATAATCAATTATACCACATGAGCAAAGTTTTAACACAATTATAGGTAGTTGTGTTTAACCAGTTTTTATGTGTATACTGACCTGCAGCTGCTTCTACATAGCATGCCAATGAGGCATGATTCTCACCTTGTGAATGCATAAATGTTCCAGTCTGTGTGTGAGCATCAGCATTAGTTAGCCTGTAAGAGGACAACAGTAAATAATTTTAGAAGCAAATCATGACATAACCTGTGAACAAAGCTGAAAGAGGAAAAATGTTGATATTTACTTTTGTGGTCAATGACTTAAATTATAGCAACTAACATGAAGGTGTCTCTGATAGCTTTAGCAAGGGCTCCATCCAGACCAGCATCAGTGATGCACCCAGCAAGAGCTGACCAAGTGCGTGGAACAGCTGAATCAGTGGGATCATCATCATCTCGACCCAGCCAGTCTTTCAGGATCATTCGAATGAACTCATCCTTTTCTTTGTACTCCATTTCATATCTTCTTACTTGGACATCATCCTTCAAGAGCATGTGAGCAAATTTAGTGCACTGCCATTGTTCCGATAAAGTAATCCACTGACTGACTCTAAGAGTAGATCCATCAGGCTTCTTTAAACTAACCAACTGAACATGTGTTGGTCTATGAACTGCAAAACAATAACAATAGTAAAGATAGATATAATGTGCCTATACTTTAGTGAGCTCTTAATCTCCCGTATGTCGATTGCTAACCTCCAAGTAATTTATTGCAACTACTGTTTTTTATCATACTCATAAAGTGTACATGTACACAAGCAAGTTCAGGCAGTTCTAGTAATAGCATCAATAAAATACAGTTTGAAGATTGAACAGGTATACTTAACATCACAAAATTATTAATAATTTACTGTTTCACGGCTTCTGCCAACATTCCAGGGCTGGTTCAATTTGGTATAGTCACAACCTCACACGATACAAGCAACCATATCTATCAAAATACACCCATCAAGGTTTCATGTCTTATTATTATGCTTAACCCAAAACAAAATAATGTTTCGGTCTGTTGTTCATGCAGGTGATTTAAAAATAAATTTGCTCCATTAAGGGACTACACGTCGAACATCAGAATGACGAAAATTTCAGTTTCTTCGGGCAAACAAAGCGTGGTCAAAGACAGTTATCATCAAAGAAACTCACAAATCTGCTTGTGGGCGGAGCAAACACTGTAGAAAGAGTAAAAATTTTATTCAATGAGCGGACAAGCCACGCCCACCAAAATGGATTTGTGAACTGAATGGCTCGTGGTGAGCAAACGTATGCATGCGTTTTTGCGTAAAGTGTTCAGTCTGTCAGTCACAAGGCCGCGAATATTTAATTAGTTTCGTGGTTTGCACAAGAATTGAGCTACAGAGGTCAGCTAAGAACGCAGCAAGGTCATTTGTGGCGGCAGAGGTAGGCAAGGTTCACCCGCTTCGCTTGCCCGCCCTCCCCCCTCCCACCCACCCTGGTTGCTACCTTTAAATTAAAGAAAAACTATGTCGTAAAACATTTGGGTCCCTCGGCCCTCTAGCTCCACCCTAGGACCGCCCAGCAGTTGGTAAGGTCGCTGTGAAGTACTAGATGGTGAGGCAGAAAAAACAGCACGCAAATCGAGCCGTTTGTATAGTTCGTCGTGTAGTCCCTTAAACTAATCAAAATTAATCGGACCTACCGGACTGTTTCAGGTAGGCAACGCAGCGTGCATCAACAGCTGGTCGCGCCCTTTGTTCGACTTGTGTTCGCTTATCGCGGCGATCAAGAAGCTTATCTTCACCACTACTTGCTCGATCCATTATCTGCGCTTGATCCAGGAAATCGAAAATAATTATTAAATTAAGCTCATTAAAACTGATCACGTGATTTTCAGCTCACGTGTACTGCGCGCATGTTATGAATAACCATTAGCATAGCAAGTCTTCTCAACAATGCATATATATAAGCTCACAACATCATGTCTAAAACATCTATGCATTATACATACAGACGCATATTATTTTACATCTATCGGGTATGTGCATGTATGTATGTGATTAACAGAAGCGCTGAGTGTATGGTGAAATGATAGCAGCATTTCATTTCCTATGGGCACACAACCTGTTTCTGGATTTAGTTAAGGGTTAGACCTGGGTTTAACCAATGATTGGCGCAATTTGCAGAAAATCCTTCTATCCATTCCATTTGATTCTGGCAAGATTTGTGATCATTCTGATGTTTACCGACTGGTATTGAACATATAAAATTCTTAATAATCAATGATAATTATTCACACAGTCATTATTACTAATAAAAGTCAATAATTATTAATTTGCCAAACTGTTGTCAGTAGTCGATAATTAACACCTAGAGAAAAAAAAATTATGGTAATCCATGCAAAATAAAGAGTGCACTATACAGCACTATAGCTCATATTTTGCAAACAAAAAATACAAAAATTAAATCTGCTCAAAATATTTAGTACACAGTACCACATGAGAACTGCAGTGGATCCGTCTAATTCAGAAAAACCCACAAACATGCAGTGTCTTAATTAGAGGGGTTCCTTAAGCATTAGGGGTGTTCACATGAAGGGGTAGTGTCCTTCTCTGACACAAAAAAAAACTAACAGAAGGACACCGAACATGGTCATGTGATTTGCAATAAGCTTGACTGTTGCTTGTGTAAAAAGTTACGCCAGGTTTATTATGAGGAATTTAAATAACGATACATTCATGCACACATAAGCAGGAAAAATACAATAATGGGTTTGCTATCAATTTTTGGTTCAGAAATTATCATTGTACTAAAAATAGCACAACAGATGTATAGCTTTGGCCGGAAGAATTTTATCTTGAACATAAGCTACAGTAGAAAATTCATAGTTGCAACACACAGTGCTGAATTGTGAACACATCAGAAGCTACAGAGTCGATCACATTGGCTATGTCAGCATGCAAGTGAAGCACAATTTTTTCAAAGTTACTGCACTAATGCGCTATTCTGTACTACAGTTAGACTGTAAGAGGACAACTGTGAACAGTTTTAGAAGCAAATCACGCCATAACCTGTGAACAAAGCTGAAAGACGAAAATTAGAAAAAAATTAATGTTGATATTTTTACTTTTGCGGTCAATGACTTAATTATAGCAACTAACATGAAGGTGTCTCTGATAGCTTCAGTGAGGGCTCCATCCAGACCAGCTTCAGTGATGCACTCAGCAAGAGCTGACCAAGTACGTGGAAAGGCTGAATCAGTGGAATCGTCATCATCTCGAGTCAACCAGTATTTCAGGATCATTCGAACAAACTCATCCTTCTCTTTGCACTCCTTCTCATATTTATTCACTATTACATCATCCTTCAGTAGCATGTGAGCAAAGTCTGTGCACTGCCATTGTTCCGATAAAGTGATCCACTGAATGACTCTAAGAGTAGATCCATCAGCCTTCTTTAAACTAAGCAACTGATTATACGTTGGTTTATCAACTGCAAAACAATAATTATAGTAAAGAAGATAATGTGCATAAACTTTATAAGTGAGGTTTTAATCTCCCAGTATGTCGATTACTAACCTCCAAGTAACTTATTGCAATTTTAACTACTGTTTTATCAAACTCATAAAAGCATACATGTACACATGTAAGTTTAGGCAGTTCTAGTAATAGCATCATAAAAATGCAGCTTGAAGATTGAACAAGTAAACAGAAACATCAAACGATCCCCAAAAATTAATACTACTGGCTTCTGCTATAACAGAGGGGCTGGTTTCAGTGCTTGGTAGTCACAACCTCGCACGATACAAGCAACCATGTATATCAAATACAACCAGGGTTTCAAGCCTTATCATACTTAACCCACAACAAAATGTTACAGTCTGTTGTTCAGGCGATTAGTAAGCTTGCATAACTCCATTAAACTTATCAAAGACCTATAATGTATAGCTACATGTAGTATGAAGTATAAATTAATGTTAGCAATAGGTAACCAGCGTACATTGATGTAATGATAAACTGGGTGATGAGCTTTGATGAACTTCAATATCTGATGTCGCTGAACTGATTGCTGTTACATCTGTTGAGGAAATTGCAAGAATAAGAGAAAAATATTATTACAGTAGCTTGCAACAGCATGCATAATCCAATGAGCAAAATGAGCAAATTTGGACACAATTATCGGTAGTTGTGAACTAGTGTATACTATTATACTCACCTGAAGACTGAGGAAAACGTATGTGAAAGCTTTTAAGAGATGGGGATCCAATAATATCCACCTTATGAAGCAATCGCTTAAATTCTTTTCCAGGAAGCAACTGCAACTCGAATGCACAGTGTGGAATACTTCTACCAGGGATGAAGTAGCTGACATCATCATAGTTAATCTAATAGTTAAAAAGAAAGCTTGAAGGCATGCTTTTAAAAATAGCCTTCTTTAGTAAGTGGTACAAGAACTAGTCCTTCAAATCCACTCGGAAGCCAGATTAAGCGTGTTCTAGCTTAAGTTGACTGTTATAGTGGGACAGATGTGTCTACAATAAAAATTACCTTTGAAGAAGAAAGAGGAAGTATCGCCCATGGATCAATGGTCTCTTCCTTCTGATCTAGTTGTATGTAAGTTTTATTACTGAAATGAACCCTCAGGCTGTGATTATCCTTTGTCCATCCTTGGTACTCAATATCTACATACTAAGAAATTATCAGGATAATAATACTATGAGGCTGTATTGAGACATGCATACCTGTAAGAATGGTTCTAGATTCTTCACAACCACAAAATGGAGGTCAGCAATCAAAGAACTGGACAGCTGTTGCTTCTTATAGAATATAAGAGCTGAACAATGCGTTTCTATATCGTCAGGAGCTGTTTCTCCGATCAGTAAAGACTGCTGTAGCTTGAAGGTACCATACTGAGTGTGAGGGTTGAACACTCCATCTCTTTCCCTGAAGCTGTACGAGAGGACTTCCTGCGAGCGCTTGCCAACGATGAATTTAAATTGGGAGCACTGTTCCTCGTTCTTGATGACTGCGCAATGCTCAATATTGACAGACACTTCTTTAAGGAACTTCTCAGTTGACGAGATCCAGTAGAGGGCGCTGATAAGCTGCCTGTTGGCAGGGAACTCAAACTTGTCTCCAGCGATGACCTTGACAGTCACAGTAGCAGTCACTCCAGGAAGAAGGGCTCCCACTGGGACCTCAATAAACAACCCAAAACCAAACCACTCTAGCTTTTGAGGCTTGTCTCCAATAACCTCAAATACAGTCTCTCCATGTGTGCTCATTCCTTGAAGAAAATTTTATAAAATAATCAATAACATCATTTTTAAATTTTTGTATTAAAAACCATACCTGGTTCCTGTATAGGTGAAATTGCCTGGCTAACAGGATATTTTGATTCAGAAGTCATAGCAACTATAAAATGAATTATGGAACAGTGTAAAACACATTGAAATCTATAAGCTATAAATGAATTGTGTCTATAGTACTTTGTAGGCAGCAAGACAAAACACTACACACACCAGTAGCACTATAGTGATTTGTAAGAACCATTACCATCAGCATACATGTCCAGTACTGCACACGAGAGAACATGAGAAAACAATGGGAAGCCTTAGAGTACAATGGAGTTTAAGTTTAGGGTTTTCAATACTGTATTTATAGACTCTTCATATTATTGGACTGAACTGCAAATTCAACTTGTAGATTTGATGCCCTTTAAGATAGTGTAATAGACCACATAATTCTGCACAAATCCATTATTATTGTTTCTATACTGTAACGCTTTTCATTAAAATAATTATACTAAGCTGGTACATCATTAGACACATGCATTCATATTTCCACCAGAAGAAATATTATGTGAGTTGCACCTAATAAAAGTAACTTTAAATGAAAGTATATTAAAGAGCTACAGTAAAATTATACGCTAGCAACAACAATATGGAACTATAAGTGAGTAGCACCTAACAGCACTGTATGGTCAGTACGGCATCCTGTAATTTCACAAAGATCAGTTACACTAGGTAGTACTAACTGACAAGCCTTCCCACGTTCAAAATTTAATGCATGGCTGATGCCTTTGCAATGAGAAATTTAGATATTATCGAGAGAATTGATGAAGTACTGCAACTTAATGTGGGCAGGTCATTGCGAAATTCCTATAGGATCATAGCAGTGCAGCAAAAGAACATGTTCAAAATAGAAATCCTATTTTTAATTCAGTGCAACATAAAAATAATGGTAGAGTTGTGCAGTCAGTCTTCTAGAATATAGATCCATCGGTTAGCAGTATTCCCTGCGAGTGCTTAAACTTCAAGTGGAGAAGACAACCTAAGAGTCATTAAAATCTGGGTTTCCAAGTCACCCATTATGAGAAGAAAGCACTCTGGTATAGCTAGACATGCTAAAGCAGTTTGTTATAATGCACACTTTCACAACCTATGCTATGGCCTCTATAATAGCTTTAAAAACCGTGCTTCTGTTGCATAAATTATGTCATTCCAATTCCAATTTTTTGTCCACTAATTATGTCTACTTCCCATGGCCTTAGTCCTGCAGCTGGACTTCTTGCTATCTGCACCAATAGAATGCTGATATAAATTTGGATATCAGAACTGTTTGTCGGATCAATTCATTTTTATTACCAATACACAGTAATACTAGTTGCTTCTAAATAGCATGCCAATGAGGCATGATTCTCACCTTGTGGATACATGACTGTTCCAGTCAGTGTGTGTGTATCAGTGGCTTCAGCCAAACGTGGTTCATCTACAGTCGGTGCTTCACTCAAAGGAATAGCCTTTACTTTTTGGTACAAAGGATGACTATGATATTCATCATGCTGTTTTAAGATTTCCTTTAGAAACTTGACTACACCAGCATGCATATAGCTCTGCAGCCATCCTGATGGGTCACAGCCGCCGGGATTCTCAATAGCAATATGGATGGCAGTCAAGTATTCTTGAAGAGTGACGTGTAAGAAGGAATAGGAGCTCCCAGGACCTGTTATCACGTTCACACTCGTCGCCTTTTTCATTGTCCCAAGATGCTCAAAGTCCCTACTAAGGTCAGTGAAGACATATCTTTTCTTACACAAACCCTCATAGGCCACCTTGGCTAGCTGAAGAAGCTGCTGAGCCACTAGAGGAGGAAGCTTGCTAATGTCCTCTGTTCGTTGGAGGGAAGGAGGCATGCAATACTCACTAGGAACCTGACGTGTAGACACGAGGTGCCTGCGAATGAGAGCACAAGTGAGAGCGTCAAACAGCTGAGTCATGGTTGTAGGGAATGGAGTATCTGTATCGTAGCTGTCCTGGTATACGAGGGCTACAATGACGGCATTGAGAGGGATGTACATCATGCCAAGTATGGGAGGATTACTGGTGATGTATAACCAGAACCCTTCCAGGATATCTTTACTAAACACACTCTCAGCAAACCGCCTGATATCCTCTCTAGTGAAGCCTAACACCTCGAGGTGCCTGTGTATGTTATGCCGGCAGAGAATCCAGAGCTCAGCGCTTACTGAAGGACAACTTGTGACAATAATGGTAGCCTCTGGCAGGAGTCTACCCTTGATTAGATCTATGCAGACCGAGCCCTCCTGTCGCTGCTCACGAGGAAGCTCATCAAACCCATCACAAACGATAAGCATGCCTTCTCCTTGTCCTATTGCAGTCACGAGCTCCTTCATGTTAGTGGTAGCATCACATGGCAGCAGGTCCTCAATGCAGCATGCCTCTTGAGCCTTCTTCTGTCTTAAGTTAACTAGCACCACCAATTCGAACTGCTTCACACTTTCTAACTCCTCCCACTTGTGACACACCTCCCATGCCAGTGTGCTCTTGCCAATACCTGGTGCACCATCAACCAGGAGACAACGTACTGGTCTACCATCTTTGGGCATTAGTATATGATCTAGTGCTACCAGTTCTCTTTCACGAAAGATCTCTTCAGTTAAACCACCATGAAGACTTTTTTTAGTAAACTCATCTGCTTGCTTCCTGGTGACACCCTTCTTGCTGATGACAGCTAGCTCAATGTAGTGCTTGCTGGCAGTAGTGAGTAGCTTATCATCATCAGGGAGTGGTTGCCGGTAACAGTTCTTTAGGAACTGTTTGTACTGTTTCCTGATGATATCTGAGGAGAGGAAACACATCATCCACTGGTCATTAGTGACTGAGTATGTCATTATACCTGTTGTGCTTGAATCAGATGAAGAAGTGATGGAGGATGGTATCATGCTAGTCTGTTGAGCTGTAAGACACTGTCACATGTTATTCCACCATACACACACTCTCTACTCACCAGTGGATGTGTACGGTGGTAGGGACGATACCAGTCGAAAAGTGATTTGAGCTACAACAGAACACCATGCATTGGTCAGTGAATGACACATTATCACACTCACCAAATGTGGACCTTAGCTTGTCACAGAGGTGCTGCATTGAAGTGTACCTTTCTAGAGTTTCCACAAACTTGTGGTAGTTGGTGGGATCTTGTTGGATCCCTTTTTCCATCGCATCAAGGAGCTCGGACTTCATTTTCTGTTGATTTTCGCTTTGCAAACTGATTTTCATCCTTGTTTCACTCGACAGTACCCCAGCAGAGTAAAGCCTGACTGACAGAGAAACCGGATCATCAATGCCTTCGAACAGGTCAGCATAATGGCTTCTGAACGAGTAGTACTCAGCGCTATCCGTCTCCTAATGTGAAAAAAAAACACCGTTAATGATCACGACGCTACCGATATTCTTACCTGAACAGCAAGACTTGACAAACGAGACGCCATCACTTGTACCCACTTCACTCACCAGTGCTCCAGTTGCGATATCGATCTAACCACCGCCACCGTACCACTAGCACTTTATTTGACTTACTTTATCACGTGATCATGAGCGTGATTATGAATATTATTATGCGGTTGTTGAATACACTGACCTATTATTACATCAGCCCAAAAGCTGATAATAATAATTATTATTATAGCCAAAGCTGACTATCTGGGAGAACTTCATTTGAGCCCCATTCTCTTAGTCTTTTGCTAGAGTGCAACAGGGCCTTTGTGACCCTCTTCTCGAGTGGTGCTATTGATCAGTGCACCTTGATAGCCTCAAAATGGTATCAGTGTAGCAGCTAATACCCACCTACTGATAACAGCATATCATATATCATATAACACAGAGCCATCCTCTATGTACTTTGCATCAAAGAAAACTCATAATAACAAAGCAACAGTTTATCAGTTACTATGCTGTGTTCCTTCAAACTTTCCGGTATAACTTCCTAGAAATTGACAAGGCTGTTACCATGATTGGTGTACAATATTGTATTAATACAAAATACCTCATTTTGTATGAAAGGACGGTTCTTCTTCATAATCAGCTACAGAAGTATAACCTATTCTAGAATGTATTTGATTTTAGTAGCAATGCATGCGTTCAGGTACCAATTCTTATAATAGCTAAGTTGAGATTCCACTCTATAGAAAATTAGTAACATTTTTTACCATGATGTATAAGAGAAGTATCTTAACTCTTTTGTGGTTGTTTTACATTCTCACAATCAGCTACTGCATAATATCGCACTCAGTAAAGTCAATATTATTATCAACATAAATTAAATATTAATTTCATGCTAACTGCTAAGTTCAAAACTATAGACCAATTCACATGATATGGATTATCTATTTTATTCATAATAAAATCACAACTATACGATTAAAATGATAATCATGCAGTTGGTAGTAAATAATTTATTTTGTCTGATTATTTTTAAATGATCACAGGTACATAGGTAGCACATGTTGTTTAGACAGCAAGGATAAATTTATAGTTGATTTGTCAGATTTCATAGTAAGCTGCAAGGCTTCTGTGTACACCCTTACTGGTCACCTGGTCCTCATCTTCACTGCATGCAATTAACTTCAGCTTGTGCATTATCATGTGATCACAATTCTTAACCGTACTTATTTTTTGATGCATATTGAAACAAAAATTACTATTAATATTATTTTCGGCATTCGATGGTTATTGTATGTAGCCCTACAAGGAAGGAAATGAGAAATTTTGTTAATATCTCAAGACAAACCTGAATGTGAAGTGAAGGTGTCCGCTACAACGGTTTTGGCTCCAAGTAGACCAGCATTAGTGAGTCTGTGACACACTTAGCAAGAGCTAACCAAGTGTGTTACCACTCTAGTACGATCATTAATAAGAGACAACCAGAATTTCCAGCAGGATCCATTGGACCAAGTGTGCGAAACAGCTGAATAACAATCATCATCATAACAAACAACTGACTTTTCAGACGAACTCCTAATTATGTTTTCTTCATCATCATCAACAGTAGACCTGAAAAATCTGGATGGGACTTGTGTAAAGTTTGTGCATGATCATGAGTCGTCTATAGTGCAAAAAACAAGCAGCATATTAATCAGCATATGGGAAGTCGTGGGTTAGCAGACTTCCCATTCGCATCAGACAAGAACATTACACTCATGCAGTATATGGTTGAATTTCAGTTAGTAACTGTGAAGTTGATTAACACTTTTTAGGAACTTCTCACTTGACAAGATCCAGCACTATAGTACAATTAAACTGACTGCTCTCAAAGTTTCATACTTGGATCGTCACATTCACTCCAGGCTCCTTCAGAGATTTTAATTTTAAAATGTAGCTAGACTGATGTCATGGCTTTTGAGGTTTGTCTTAACTATCTTAGTACATGATTGCTCTGAAAAAATTAACAAAAAGACTCGTATCTGCTGTGCAACTAAAAGTGCATGGTCAGTACAGCAGAATACCAGCTACCTGCCTCATTCTACCCATTTCCACATCTGTTCATTTGTGGTTATAATTTTTTTAAATGTTATTCAGGATCTTAATGTTATTCAGCAATTTTGTTTTCCACTGTTAGACAACTGGATCTCTGGTTTATTCATCAAAAGCATCCAGTGCTAATTGCAGTATCATGCAGTTATTGGTTCAACACCACTTGGTTCATGACATCGGTCACTGTCACACTAAAAACATTTGCAGCAAGCAACAAGTTGCATATCTCCCAAACCATGCAGGGTCGTATCATACCACAAGAGTTAAACACCCCTTTAGTAAAATTGCTATGCAAACAGATAACTATATTATACTCTGTTAAAAATGAAGCGCTATAGAATTGGAGTGTCAAAACATACTTTCCTTTGAGGTGCAACAGTTGCCCAGCATGGAAACATTTGATCTTTATAAATTTAAACTTCATTTACTGAGGTTCGTGGTGAGTGAATCACTGTGTTAGAAGTTGTCACTGCAATTCCTGGATGCACCACACCAAGCATCCTATATTTATGTCAGACAGAAATTTCATAGAAATTATTACTGCACTTTTAAACTAAAAAACAACATGTAACTATTTGGACAAAATTCACAATTCTATAACGATTAATCTTTTACTTCTCTTGTTTTCAACCATTCTATGATGTCACTAGCTACTCTATGTTCTTTAACTGCCTTGAGAGCTTTGATTATTGTTCTCCAAGTGTACGGCACTTTCTGCTCCCTCTCCCACTGCTCAAATACTTGGATGTAGAGCTCACTTGGATCATCATTTTGTGTCTTGAATGCATTCAGTGTTGCTATCGGTATTCTTAACTGAAGTCCTACTTGACGCCACTTGGTAGGTGCCTCATAAGCAATGTGTGTCATCAGATCACACATCTCTGGTTTTTCAGAATAATATGTGCCTATACAAATGAACAATACACACATAATTATACTATTCATGAGACAACTGAATAATGGCTTTTTAAAAATACACACATACAGTGTTCCACACGAAGAGAGTAAAAATGAGTTTTCACACATTTAGCTTCGTGTCTCAGTAACTAATTATCCTAATGTCATGTTGCATGTATCATAATGATGCTCTATCCTTACTGAACACCCTGATTCATATGGCTTTGTGTCACGTAATCTTTACTTTAGCACTTGCTCACAGTCCGTAGAAATACACACATCGACAAATGGGACTGTTCTCTACAAGAGAGCCACCATCTTACTAGTTTATGATGTCACATATAATTAAATATTACATTGTATCATGCGAAGAGTCATAACTAATACAAATACATTGAATCAGTTTAATAACTAGTTATGACTCATCACTGGCTAATAACCAACAAGTGACATCACAAAAAGCTCTAGCTTTCTACAGACTCTGCGCAAGTGCTAAAGTAAAGATCGATGTATTGGCAGTGCAGTCTCCTAGTTTTGGACTTTAACTACCATAGAATCGGAGTTCCTTTGCTAAAGGTCTTGGCTACTTGCAAAAGCCATATTTTTGTCCCTGTTTTGCCGAACTATTGCTATAGTTAAAGCCAGATGCTCTGCCCACAGGTAAGCTCTCTAGGTCAGACTAGGTGACAGTAGTGGTGCAGCATTAAGAAATCTTAACTACCAGTATTAGTCAAGATCTCTGCCTGAAGGGGTGTCTGGAAAACCCGGAACGCCGGATCGACCGGAAATGAAGAAACCACGCCCATAATTATTCTACATACTAAACCCAAGACCCTAAAAGCCTTCGCCTAACAGCGCCCAGTATGGACCTAACAGCGCCCAGTATGGACCTAACGGCGCCCAGTATGGACCTAACAGCGCCCAGTATGGACCTAACGGTGCCCAGTAGTTCGCCTAACGTGCCAGCTAGAATAGTACTGGGCGCCGTTAGGTCCATACTGGGCCTGGGCGCTGGTAGGTCCATACTGGGCGCCGTTAGGTCCATACTGGGCGCTGTTAGGTCCATACTGGGCGCCGTTAGGTCCATACTGGGCGCTGTTAGGCGAAGGTTTTTAGGGTCTTGGGTTTAGTATGTAGAATAATATGGGCGCGGTTTCTTCATTTCCGGTCGATCCGTGTGATCCGGCATTCCGGGTTTTCCATACACCCCTGCCTGAAGTTGTCTTTTTGGAGGTCATGATACTTCGTCATATTGTGTCACGCCTGTATCACGTGACACAAACCCATATGAATTAGGGTGTTCAGTAAGGATAGAGGATCATAATGATACATGCAACATGACATTAGGATAGTTATTTACTGAGATATGAAGCAAAATGTGTGAAAACTCTTTTTTCCTCTTTTTGTGTGGAAAACTGTACATTCATATGTATTCACTAAGAATACTCACCTTGTTGGACATCAGACTGACACTTTGCACTTTCATGCACACTCACAGCTAGGTCAGGTTGAGAGTATGGTTTGGAGACTAACCCTATTATGATAAATTATGTATGATTATGTATGTACCAAAACTAGAGTGCTTAAGACAACATTTAACATTTGCTATTGTAAAATTAAAACAAGCCAAAACAATGTTCATTGTTTGAAGTACATCCTTATGAACAGCTACGTGTGACTTCACCTTCTAGACTAGTTGATTGTTTATAAGTACTGCTGGCTGAGCTGGTGTGACTGGATTCTGGTATATTCTCTGAAGAAGTCCCTGCATGATGGTAAATGAACGAGGTAACGTAATCATCCACATACAGACCCATTTGCATGTGAAATACCTTGTTTGTGTTTTTTCCTAGGAAGAGATTCTTCCTCAAAATAGGCTACATGCAACAGATCATTTAAAAAGTGAACATAATTGTTCAAAGATACCTTGTTTGTGCTTTTTCCTAGAGGGAAGTTCATCCTCACAAGTCACTAATTAAATCTAAATAGAATGCTTTATTTTGAGTTTTGCATGTACTCACTTTCCGGTGTTGTTGCTTGGTTTTGCTCTACTACTGACTGGCGATCAATAGCTTTGGGTTTTGCTGAATTGTAAAAATTAGGAAATGGTTATAGAGA
Source organism: Haliclona indistincta (assembly GCA_964017065.1). Taxonomy (NCBI): domain Eukaryota; kingdom Metazoa; phylum Porifera; class Demospongiae; order Haplosclerida; family Chalinidae; genus Haliclona; species Haliclona indistincta. Next base: position 2,892,605 of record OZ024788.1, on the reverse strand, counting down.
CGAGAATTCAAGTCATTTTTGCACTCGCTACAACTATTGTATTATTGATTCTGAATATAGGCAATTTAACACGATTGTGTGCAAATGTAGACAATCGCACTGGATGCAAGAAAAAGTCAAACATCAACATCCACAGAAATCACTCGCTCAGAATTAATGTTTTCACCGGAACCAAAGTGATATAGCATGCATATGCTGAAATGGGTCAACAATGGAACTAGAGCATGGTCCTGCATGGACTGGTTTTTACGTGCAATAACAATTATAATTTTGTTAACTCACTTTCCTTTGATGATTCAGTTACCAGTTGTTGTACAAAATCTGCAAGATCAGCTCTCTCACATTGTCTAAACACTCGGTGAAGTTCCTTGTATGTTGCCTTTTCTCCTTGTTTCTGCTTCCACCTCCTCAGCATAGCCACTCTCTGTGTAGGCACAGAATGAGGAGATTCCCCAAGTATTGTACTGTCATCAACAGCTGATAACCCCAGACAGGGTGATATTGATCGCCAATCATCAATACGATCAGCAATCAGGGGTAAATGGAGCTCAGAAGTTGACTGATTCCATAACATAGGATTTTCTATATCTGTATAACAGAAAAAATTGGTAATTTTTCGAGGCTATACACACAATACATCTGAACACCAGAATCAACCATTGCAAATAACTTAAATTTATGAAATTGAATTCATTTACCTCGTTCCGATACATCTTGCCTCTTAGACTGACACTCTGCACTGCCCATGGCTTGATGTGATTCAGATTCCATTTCATTACAGTTGGATTGAGTAGCTGGTTTAGACACTTCAGATCCTATGAAATAAATATCACGAACATGAATGATGAGGATTGCAGCTAAATTAAGTACTGTAATTAATAGTATAGAGGATTTAACATACCTAGCCAATATGAGTACATACGATCTATTCGTTTGCAACACCCATCTGCTATCTCACACTCCAGAATCTTTGATTCAGGGTTATAGGAACAGGTTTGGTGGGCACTCGGACTGCCCTCGCCACAGAAGCATAAAAAACAGTCAACTTTGGTGTTGACACCTTGTCTGATTCGGAGCCTTTCCTCAGCCTGATGTATCGAGTTGAGTACTAGCCTTCGGATAACAGAGCATTGATCAGGAAGATCATCACAAAGAGAGTAGTACACCTCAAGCTGGAGGTGGCGCTCTACAAAGTAGACAGTTCCTCCCGGACTATACTGCAAATTTATAAAATTTCGATACTGCCGCTTCTTACAATTGGTTGAAAAGCATGATTCATCTTGAGTGAGAAGGAAAACAACAAGAGTAGGCAAATAGCCCACTGGTATAGGAATGTATACAAGTCTTGCTCCTCGCTTCTGCCTTAATCTAATCACCCACGGGTGAGAAAGTCTATGTGGTGCACTCAGCTTTTCAAGCTCATTGTGGTTCTCAGGAGCATAGGAAAGGGCACAAGGCATAAAATACTCTTCACAAGGAAGTTCAGCTATTATTTTTACATGCTTGAGGATACCTAACATGAATTTTTCTTCAATTTTAGAATCAATACATTTCTTCAATATACTTAGCTCTAAAAAGCCATATTTTTGGAGTTGTTCCTTATCATCAGAATCAACGTGAATATTTAATTCTTCCTTAAGAAATCTCCTGTTTAGAAAAGATACACTGATTATTTGAGAGACCGTTTTAAGCACTGGCTTAGTGAAAACAATGACAAAATTTTGAAGATTTGCGAAAGGAGTGTCAAAATGCATAATAAGACCAAATTTGTGAAATAATCGAACAGCACGTTTGGTTTCATTGTTATCCATGCCCAGGAATTCACCGATTTTATAGCATTCACTGAGTGTAAGCACAACTTTCTCCTCCTTCTCAGCTTTTTCGAGCAAGCTGAGGTAGAATCCAAACCAGCACAGCCTAATGTCATCTGTCATTGTAATTTTATTCGATTTATCAAAAATTAGCTTCTGAAGCTTTTTTGTTAAACTTTTTCGAGCCTCTGCATTTTTTGTGCTGGCATTTAGTGGTAAAATGACATCGTTACCGATGCGAACATGTTTATATGGTTTAAGAAGTGTTTTGAGAGCAGATTCCTTTTCCTCTAGCGTTTCAGAACATTCATTTATTTGATCATAAAATGTACCCACAATGGTAAATTTTGCAACTACAGCTTCATTTGCTGATGATGTGTGTGGAGGCTCAATAGAAGCTACTGACTTGGCCATAGTCTCAATTACCTCCTTGTGTGTCAACAACACACATTCATCAATTTGCGCAGGCTTGTTATTGACATAGTAAGAAAACTCGGCTTTCTCATCCAGTGACTCGTTAAGTTTGAGAGCAAAAATTTGAAGACAGCTGTTAAGAGGAAAGAGAGCAGCAGCGTCTAAAAATGGTGGTTGGCCGCCACAATCATTGACAAAAACCCAGTGAGAATTGAAGATTATATCTGACTTTTCATACCCAGCCTTTTGAGTTAGTTGATTCATGAGCACACTGAACCAAATAGAAGGAGGAACAGAATTAGAGGAATCACTAGAAGAATCGTGAGATGGACCAGGTAAGTGGTCAGAAAGAAGATTAGGTGTTGGATCAGAGTTGCCTGCTAGAGGAGGAAGTACCTGTTCGATCACTGGAGTCACATGTTTTGTAGTGGCTTGAGTTGTAGGTTCATTGGTAGTAGCAGTCACTGTTACACATGCGTCTCCGCCACTTGTAGACGGCCCAACTGCATCCATTGGTTCATCAGAGTCTGGAGGCATTTCTTCTATCTTCTTCTTAACTGCTCCACATACCATCTGAAACATCTCATCAGTGGTGACCTTCTCCCACTCATCTGAATCTTCGTGTTTTATCATCATGTGGTATAATGGTGGATCAACACAGTCTGTACTAGTTCTCGTGGGAGCAGGATCTTTCCCCATAGCGAGATCAAGAACAGATGTCTTGCCAACACCAGGATAGCCTTGAGTACCAATATTGGTGATCTTCATAGTGACTGCTACTCCCAGTGACTTCATAGCATCATCATCATTTACTGGATCTGCATAAAAATTTATCATCCATTCAAAAATGACATGACTGCAAGCAATTTTTCCTCACCTTGTAGTAATTCTGCCTCATTTGGATATACCTCATCAATGACTAGTTCAGCCAAACGTAGCTCACTCTGAGAGCCATCACGAGTAGTCTTAACCTTTTGATAAACATCGGTTATCTTCTGGTATAAAGGGTGGCTGCGATAATCATTACATTGGAATAAAATTCCTACCAATAATCTTACAACACCAATGTCTTGGCTCTGTAACCATTCTACCAATTCAAAATCACTAGGATTCACTATAGCAATGTGAAGGGCAGTCAAGTATTCTTGAAGAGCAATATGAAGGAAGGTGTAGGAGCACCCAGGACCAGTACACACACTCATACTTGTGGTCTTTTTCATTGTCCCAAGGTGCTCAAAATCCTCACCAAGGTCAGTAAACACATAACGTCTCTCACAAAGACTTTCATAGGCAAAAATGGCTAGCTGAAAAAACTGCTGAACCGCTAGAGGAGGAAGCTTCCTAATGTCCTCTGTTCGTTGGAGGGAAGGAGGCATGTGATACTCATTAGAAACCTGATGTAGAGACACAAGGTGCCTACGGATGAGACCACGAGTGAGAGCATCAAAGAGCTGAGTCATGGTTGTAGGACAGAGAGTATCAGTGTCGTAGCTGTCCTGGTATATCAGAGCTACAATTACGGCATTGAGAGGGATGTACATCATGCTATATATGTGAGGATTACTGGTGATGTATGACAAGAACCCTGCCAGGATATCTTCACTAAACACACTCTCAGCAAACCGCTTGATACCCTTTTTAGTGAAGCCTAACACCTCGAGGTGCCTGTCTATGTTATGCTGGCAGAGACTCCAGAGCTCAGCGCTTACTGAAGGACGACTTGTGAAAAGAATAGTAACTTCTGGCAGGAGCCTACCCTTGAGTAAATCTACGTAGACTGAGCCCTCCTGTCGCTGCTCACGAGGAAGCTCATCAAACCCGTCACACACGATAAGCATGCCTTTTCCTCTTCCTATTGCACCCATGAGCTCCTTCATGTTAGTGGTAGCATCATACGGCAGCAAGTCCTCAAGGCAGCGTGCCTTTTGAGCCCCCTTCTCTCTCAAGCGAACTAGCACCACCAACTCATATTGCTTCACACTCTCTAACTCGTCCCACTTGTGACACACCTCCCATGCCATTGTGCTCTTGCCAATACCTGGTGCACCCTCCACCAGGACACAACGTATTGGTCTACCATCCTCTCTGGGGTTTAATATATGATCAAGCGCTATCGGAGCTTTTTTAAGCAAGATCTCTTCAGTTAAACCGTGAAGACTTTTTTTAGTAAACTCATCTGCTTGCTTCCTGGTAACACCCTTCTTGCTGATGACAGCTAGCTCAACGTAGTGCTTGCTAGCAGTAGTGAGTAGCTTATCGTCATCAGGGAGTGGCTGTCGGTAACATTTCTTTAGGAACTGTTTGTACTGTTTCCTGATGATAGCTGAGTAAGAGGAAACACATCATCCACTGGTACGCCATTAGTGATTACAATATCTCTCTTACCTGTTGTGCTTGAATGAGATGAAGAAGTGGTGAAGGATGTTAGCTTAATGCTATCACTTATTGATTCAGCTGTAACATAATGACATTCATAGTATTCTGACAATAACATTTTTCTACTCACCTGATCTGTTTGGTGACAACACTGGCTGAGGAGTGAGTCGTTGCACAGCTCTTTGAAGGAACTGTTTGTTGCGCTTGGTTTCCACACCCCTCAACCACATGGCCAGCATCTCACTTGAACGAATCTCATCATTTTTTCCTTGGGTTCTTGTATAGATTTCTAATAAATTAGGATCACTCAAACCAAGATAGATTCCTAGTGGAAGACACTTATGATGCACACCGCTCAGTGCTGTCACTAACACAGACAAATGAGAACTGCCTATAACGAGATACTAAAATAATATAGACATGATATAGAATAGTCTGTATTCACCTAACATGCCATCCGGAACTCCAGACAAATCAACTGGTCCTACAGGGATAGAAGAAAGTATTCCACTATACCATACATGTACACTATAATAATTATGATCATGTTCTCTACTCACCTGGTGGCACAGTTGAGACTGGCAAAATTGTAACAATATTATGAGAAGGAGAAAGACCTGCACATTTAACACAAATTAATGCGGTAAGATTCAGATCACTACGATCACTCACTCCATGTGGAAAACAGCTTGTCACAAAGTTGCTGCACTGATAGGTTGTTAGCGTTATCTTTTCTTAGATTTTTTAAAAACAACTCGAATTTCGTATAGTCAAATCGAAGTGATATATCAATCTCATCCAAAAGCTCAGATACATTCTGTCTTGTTCTGTTTAATTCAACGACAGAAAGATTCTTTCTCGTCTCATGTGATAATGTAGTAGCAGTGTCATCGTTCATTTTCGCTGGTGTGCTTGTGTTCATGAACGCCTCTAAAAGGTCATCATAGTGGGTCCTAAACGCAAGGACGCCACTGTTATTCTGAAAAATTCCATGATAAAATAATAATAACTATTAACTTCATACTTACTGGAAAAATACCAGAGTCATGCGATATGTCCATTATTGCCAGCTCAAATTCAAAACTACTTGTGAGCGGACTCACCCTCCTCCAACATGTCCAACGAGCTGATCAAGTTCGCGCCTACTGTACTGGGCGTGGCTTACTGACAAGCGCAGTTGTTTGCAAAGACGGAAGCGAAAGCAGAAGTATGACGTTGGCCAATCAAACGCACGTAGGCGTGACTAACTGAAGCTGTACACGCGATCGTGTACACGTGACGAAAAGTGAATTTGATTGGCCAGCGTCACACTTCCGCTTTCGCTTCCAATATGCAAGATCTTCGCAGACAACTGTACAAGCCGCCAAACAACACAATAAATCCCACAATGTTGTGTGGTATTCTTGCCGTATATTCGGCGCTAGTAAAGTGCTAACTGCTAAGTCCCACTACTCTTACTTTGTTCATTATATTTAAAAGACTGCTCTCACGTGTACTCTATCATTGTTATTACTCTTCTTCTTCTACTCAGTGCTATTAATCTGTATACTATGATATCTTCATGTATGCTTTTTCTCAAGCATCTTACTAATACGAGTTCTTTAACTAATGAAATTTTTTGCTTTACTGCAAATATTAAGCACATGCGTGAGGGTTACGGTACTTGCAATGTAGTCGTGAAAATAAAAGAAAATTGTCCTATTCTGTTCTCAACCATTCTATGATGTCACTGGCTACTTTAGATTCTCCAACTTCCTTGAGAGCATGCATAATGGTAGTCCATGTGTATGGTACTACCATCTTCCTTTACCAATGATCAAATACTTCAATAAACAGCTCAATTGGGTCATCTTGATTTGCCTTGAATGTTTAAATGCTGATAGTGGTATCTTTAACTGAATGCCCACTTGACGCCACTTGTCAGGTGCCTTGTTAGGTTTTTGAGAAAAATTCTCACCTGAAAAATGACAGCTGGGTCAGACTGAGCTGGGTTAAGTACTAGTTAAACAACGGTCCGAGGGCAGTATGGAATATACACGAGGGCAATCCAATTAGAGCCCGAGGGCGCAGCCCGAGGGGTCTAATTGGATTGCACGAGTGGATATTCCATACTGCCCGAGGGACCGTTGTTTAACGTGTTTGTATCGCACCTCGTGGGCGTATCCCACTGCATTGTACTGTTTTTAGTATCGCTTGTGCTATTTTTAGTATCACACGTGCTATAGTAAAGACCACAATGGAACCCACTAGCATAAGGAATCTTAAGCGGTATATAAAGCGCACGCAATATTGCTCTATACCTTCCGGTAGGGCTATTGCCCTACCACTATTTTTCTACCACGTGGTCAACACTGTACCACGTTTAAAAATTTTGGGGCTATTTGCCCTTTCCGCAGATATTGTCTGTTCCTTCGGTTATGACTCATTTCACCCGGTTTGAAACGACTACGTCACGTGCACTAGCCCCCTTCGGGGGCTTATTTCATCTACATGCGCGCGCGTTCTATAAAGCCTTGTTTGTAGCAACGGTTGGTCAGCTGGTTCCGGTGGCTCAGAGGTTAGTGCGGTGGTTTGTGATGCAGACGTTCACGGTTCGATCCTCACCGTGTCCATTGTTTTTTTCTGTTTGTTTTTTTCACAAAAAACTTAAATTTTCTAGCTACAACATTCTCGACGATCCTTAGTTTAGAACGAGCCTCCCACGATCCTTAGCTAGGGCCGAAGGCGCTGTTTAGGACGCCCCTCCCGACGATCTTTAGCTAGGGCCGAAGGCCCTGTTTAGGACGCCCCTCCCGACGATCCTTAGGCTTACCAAGGGCCGAAGGCCCGATTTAGGACACCCTTCCCGACTCTGCGCAGTTAGGAGAAGGTTTTTTAGGGTTTTGGGTTTAGTTGACAGTATTCGTCCATAGTTATCACGTGATTGCCATGGCAACGGTTTCAAACCGGGTGAATTGAGTCATTCCCCTGTTCCTTCAGACAATATCTGCACCCGGGCAATATATCGTGGCCCCGGGCATTATATTCAATATTGCCCTAGGGCAGCAATATATTCCATATTGCCCTGCAGTCGAGGCAGTATGGAATATATTGTCCTGGCGGTGCCTTTGATACGCCCACCAGGTGGGATACAATATTAATAAAACATACAAATAATTTTTCTACAAAATCTACTGATGATTAAATTTATTGGTGTAGCTTTTATTCATCGCAGATTAGCTAAAAATTCATAAAGCTGAAATTTTCATTAGACAATTGCAGATAAAATCAGCTACTATCATTATACCGTCCAAATTTTATATGCTACACCCATGTTGTCAATCAAAAATTTAAATCATCAATTCATCGTGAATTTAGACCACTAAAATACACTTGCTCATGCTACAGCGCTCAATTCGATTTTGCCCGTGTGTGAGAGGCAGAGGCAGAGAAGACGATAGTTGTCTTGGGGTCTTAGAGTACTCACTGACAGAGCTGTTCTTTTGCCACATGTGATCCGTTCAGATTTTCTTGAATTCTCGATTTTACAAAAATCACAAAAAATATGCTAAGACCCAAAAAGTGAAGCTGTGTGTTGTACATGCAACAGACTTGTGTGTGTTTGCCTTCTAGTGATGCTGAATCTGATCTTTACTTTGACTTGTTGTGCTGCTACTGTGATCAAATTCTGTTTTACGTACAGGTTGAGTGACTGGTCTGGATCCCGAAGTTATGATGTGATACATATACACAATAAATCATCTAAAAAACAATTCAAGAATGCAACACTACAATGCTATAATATTGTGACATCTTAACAATGTTGGTATAGCGGATGAGTGAATTAGACAACTGTGCTAATTAACAACAAGCCAAGCCAACACACTGTGTAAAACATAAACTTGATAATTCCATGTTGGCAGAGCAAAATGAACACTGATCTGTATGCGTTTACTTCGTCAGATTTCATAGTACTAAGCTGCAAAGCTGCAGGGCTTCTGTGTACATCTGCCCTTATACTGGTCACCTGGTCCTCATCTGCACTGCATGCAATTAGCTTGTGGATTATCATGTGATCACAATTCTTAACTGTACTTATTTCTGATAAAAACAAAAAAAATACTACTATTATTAATTTTTTCAGCATTTGATGGTTATTAGGGAGACACGGTAGTGTCTCCCTATGTAGGGATGAACGAGAAAACAAGATGGCGGCTACATACAATGTATTAGCGTTCAAACGCTGATATTTCGCCTGGTGATGAATTTTATACGTCCATAGATACTTAGATCTGCTATCTGGCGTTGCCCCATCTTACAGTAGCAAGGAGAGTGTCCGAAATTGTTACTAAAGTGACGAACCTGGAAACGGTGAAAATCGACTTTCGTCATCTTCGTTTTCTTCTTTCTTCTTTCTTTCTTTCTTTCTTTCTTTCTTTCTTTCTTTCTTTCTTTCTTTCTTTCTTTCTTTCTTTCTTTCTTTCTTTCTTTCTTTCTTTCTTTCTTTCTTTCTTTCTTTCTTTCTTCTTCTTTCTTTCTTTCTTTCTTTCTTTCTTTCTTTCTTTCTTTCTTTCTTTCTTTTTTTCTTTCTTTTCTTTCTTTCTTTCTTTCTTTCTTTCTTCTTTCTTTTCTTTCTTCCTTTCTTTCTTTCTTTCTTTCTTTCTTTCTTTCTTTCTTTCTTTCTTTCTTTCTTTTTCTTTCTTTCTTTCTTTCTTTCTTTCTTTCTTTCTTTCTTTCTTTCTTTCTTTCTTTCTTTCTTTCTTTCTTTCTTTCTTTCTTTCTTTCTTTCTTTCTTTCTTTCTTTCTTTCTTTCTTCTTTCTTTCTTTCTTTCTTTCTTTCTTTCTTTCTTTCTTTCTTTCTTTCTTCTTCTTTCTTTCTTTCTTTCTTTCTTTCTTTCTTTCTTTCTTTCTTTCTTTCTTTCTTTCTTTCTTTCTTTCTTTCTTTCTTTCTTCTTTCTTTCTTTCTTTCTTTTCTTTCTTTCTTTCTTTCTTTCTTTCTTTTCTTTCTTTCTTTCTTTCTTTCTTTCTTTCTTTCTTTCTTTCTTTCTTTCTTTCTTTCTTTCTTTCTTTCTTTCTTTCTTTCTTTCTTTCTTTCTTTCTTTCTTTCTCTTTCTTTCTTTCTTTCTTTCTTTCTTTCTTTCTTCTTTCTTTCTTTCTTTCTTTCTTTCTTTCTTTCTTTCTTTCTTTCTTTCTTTTCTTTCTTTCTTTCTTTCTTTCTTTCTTTCTTTCTTTCTTTCTTTCTTTCTTTCTTTCTTTCTTTCTTTCTTTCTTTCTTTCTTTCTTTTCTTTCTTTCTTTCTTTCTTTCTTTCTTTCTTTCTTTCTTTCTTTCTTTCTTTCTTTCTTTCTTTCTTTCTTTCTTTCTTTCTTTCTTTCTTTCTTTCTTTCTTTCTTTCTTTCTTTCTTTCTTTCTTTCTTTCTTTCTTTTCTTTCTTTCTTTCTTTCTTTCTTTCTTTCTTTCTTTCTTTCTTTCTTTCTTTCTTTCTTTCTTTCTTTCTTTCTTTCTTTCTTTCTTTCTTTCTTTCTTTCTTTCTTTCTTTCTTTCTTTCTTTCTTTCTTTTCTTCTTTCTTTCTTTCTTTTTTTCTTTCTTTCTTTCTTTCTTTCTTTCTTCAACTCGCCTAGCGCCTTTACGCGAGCAGTGTCGAGACCAAAACACCCACGAACAGTCGTGAAATTCTCCTGGCATGTGCCTTTTGAACTTAGTTTTTAGCGAAACGACGATATACATTTGACGAGCTCACGATCACGAACAGTTGTCAGCTGAGTGTTTGACGCCATTATTGTGATTACGTAATACGCACGTGACCAAACACACTTGTAGAGTATCGCCGTATGGAGAGCGCATATTGGCGTCTGGAGTCTTCGAAGAACAACTCACAGAGTAAGCTCGTGTAGTATCACCGTTCTGCTGCTTGCCAGATAGTATCACAGCCATTCAGAAAATTCTAAACCAGAGTGGGCGGGGCTCGTATGCTGTGCATCCAGGCTTCAGCATGCATAAATGCGTGAACTAGTTTCAGTATTTAGGAGCTACAAGTTAAAAAGCAATTATCAAGAAAAGCAAACCAAAACAATGATGGAAACAAAAAAGAGATACATTATATGCACTGTAAAGCTCAAATAATAATAGTTATTATCTTGCCGAATTCGAACTGCACCAAAAATTTGAAACTCACTGTAAAAGAAAAAAGGACACAAACAAGAAAATAAAAAGATTTCTAACGAAATCAAAAGGATGTAGGGATAAAGAAATCTGCTACTGGTCCACAATGTAAACCAACAAGGAGCAAGCATGGAATGGTAACACGATTGACTTGCTAACAGACCATAGATCCCTACATCAGTGGCTGACTCTAGTACAGCAGTTCTGCTAGTTGCTATTGACTGACACCTGACATGCATTGAATTGAATTTAGCTTGTGACAAAATAATTATAGTATAGTCAAAATGTTATGTACAGCCACTGATGTAGGGATCTATGGTCTGTTAGCAAGTCAATCGTGTTACCATTCCATGCTTGCTCCTTGTTGGTTTACATTGTGGACCAGTAGCAGATTTCTTTATCCCTACATCCTTTTGATTTCGTTAGAAATCTTTTTATTTTCTTGTTGTATATAGTCCTACAAGGAATGAAATGAGAATTTTGATTGCTAAATAACAGTTTTGGCTCCAGATAGATCAGCATCAGTGAGTCTGTGACACATACAATGTATGCACTAGCTAACTTAGCAAGAGCTTACCAAGTGCGTGGTACTGCTCATGTGAGGAGCACCTCTTTTGTGTTTTTGTTTACATTCTCACATTTACAGTATCGTAATGGGAGGTTATTCAAATCAGTATGGACTGCTATAACTTGAGATGCCATATCGAGTGTGAGGGTTGAACACCGCTCTATCTGTTGGATGGTGAAGTCATCTTGTGAGTGCCCATCAAGAATTAATGTAAACCTGGACTTCATTAATGACAGTGCAATGCTTATTGCTGCATGGTGAACACTTCTCACTTCAGTGACGGCAACAGGCAAGTATATATATTACTGTATGTGTCAGGTTCTGGTCTGACCGTCTGTGTCTCTGGTCGGGTCCTACATGTAAAGTAAAGTAAAAAAGCTTTAAAAATAAAAAAAATAAAAGTGTAGGGATGACTCTTAAAAAAGGAAAGGAACAAGATGGGATGATGCTTGCAAAAGTAAAGGAACAAGATGGGATGATGCTTGCAAAAGTAAAAGTCCCAAGTATCCCTACATCAGCGGCTTGCTATGACGACATGCAATTGACAAATGCGGATTCCTCTTCCTATATACCTTTACAACCGTCAATTACTTAATCGGACTGTATCCTCCAAAACACAGATACCTCTAGTTATTTACAACTGTCAACTACTTCATCGGACTGCGTCCTCCTAAACACAGATACCTCTAGTTATTTACAACTGTCAACTACTTCATCGGACTGCGTCCTCCAAAACACAGATACCTCTAGTTATTTACAACCGTCAATTACTTCATCGGACTGCGTCCTCCTAAACACAGATACCTCTAGTTATTTACAACCATCAATTACTCCATCGGACTGCGTCCTCCTTCAAGCCGCTGATGTAGGGATACTTGGGACTTTTACTTTTGCAAGCATCATCCCATCTTGTTCCTTTACTTTTGCAAGCATCATCCCATCTTGTTCCTTTCCTTTTTTAAGAGTCATCCCTACACTTTTATTTTTTTTTATTTTTAAAGCTTTTTTACTTTACTTGTTCCTGTTACTTTTTTGATCACTATCAGTTTGAACTTATTAGTTGTATTCTATGTTAGATGTTATTTCATTTTGACAACTCTGTGAGCAGCATGCAGTCAGTACTAGTCTAGCAGATGTGAACGTGAACATGGTCTTGAGAGCCAGTAAGGAGTGTGCACGTGGTTTAAAATAATGTTTAATATCACCAATCATTCAATGAAAGGTTTAAAATAGTTAAAGAGGTTGAGGACCCAGACAGCAAAATATCAAGTCCAGGTATGATTTGACAACATGATACTTTTTAGTACAGTAATGGATGAAGAAGAGACTAATACTGAAATGATGCTGCAAGCCTAATAGTAGGAGCACGCCTAGTAGAACGTTGTTGATGTCAATATCAGACTCACAGAGGCTTCTAGTCCTTTACAACTTACGCTGCGTGGTGTAGGAACCTAGAATCTTGCTGCCGGTAAGCTAGCCTAGCCAGTGCATGCCGTTCACGTCAGGCTGGGTATGTCAGTTTTAACGGGCCATCTGAAGCTTTAACGAACAGCCTCGGTGTTACTTAGGGTATAGTACTGCTCTAGACAAATTTCATACCTCTGGCTTGCGCGCTGAAGCGCGTCCAGAGCAGAGACAAAACGCAGTATCGATCGAGATATATAGCTAGCTAGCTGCAAAACTGAAGTGGGCGGAGTTAATAATAAGAGCGACAAGAGGGTTAATTATTTAATGGCGTCTTCAGTCCAAAACGGCCCAAAAACCATGTTTTTCAAGGATTACTCGCTTCTTGTAGTGTTTGATGCCTATCTAAGAAGTAAGTGCACTATTCCAGATATATACACGTTCGATTGTGCAGATTTGGTATTGATTCGTTCACTCAGGACAGCGCTAGGCTCGTTGAAAGAAGAAGAAGATGAAAGAAGATGAACAATTCGCGTGGGCGGCGATTTCAGTTTACCACTTTAGAAACGTCTGCCAGCTTCGCCAAAGGTATTTTCATGCTCAGAACAATCGCCTGATCAATCCTAGATGTCTGGATTCTCGAGAAACGCTAAAACAGCCAAGATCTGCAACTTGCTTCCTGAGAGTCGCCATCTTGATTTTCGTCGTCGAGCAAGCAGTCCCGGCGACTTTCATGGACTTCCTACAAGCGCTTACACTTCAGATTCCCTCAGAGATAGCTAAAACGCAGTAGAAATGTATAACAGTAGAGATATGTGCGAAAACTCATTTTCATACATGAGTAGCCGCCATCTTAATTCGAGGTCATCCCTACATATCATTGCCGATCGGCAATGATAATATATACTTGTGTATCTCAACAGGTCGTCCTTCACATGCATGACAGTTCAAGTTAAATAAAAAGTAACTTTTTATGCATTTATCATGTGTAATAAAATTAATTAATACTATATTCAGTTGAGTGCAATTATGTTCTTGTGTGACCTCTCAACCATTTTCTGATGTCACTAGCTACACTCTTCTCTCCTACTTCATCCAGAGCATCAATAATGGTAGTCCAGGTGTACGGCATTTTCTGTTCTCTTTTCCATTGTTTGAAAACTTCAATGCAGCACCTATTTTGGTCTTTTTTCAGTTCTTCAAATGCATCCAATTGTGCTGTATCAATCCTTAGTTGAATACCCACTTCATACCATTTGGTCAGAGTCTTTTTAGCAACGTGTGATGTCAGTTCATGCATCTCAGGTTCCTTAGACAACATGTCTGCAAGAAAAATGGTCAATAACATGTGTACAAAAACAAGGGCGACAACTGGAGAAAATAATCTGAAATGTGTCATGCTTAGACTGTTCCTGTCACCCTGTGATACACACAGATATTTGTGAATTCTTGAAATTTTTCAGATTTTAGAAAACACCCCAAAATTTGTAGTTGTGCGGTAACGTGTACATGCAACAGACTTTTTGTTAATGTTGTACCTTCTAGTGATGCTGAATCTGCTCTTTCACTTGTTGTGCTGCTATTGTGATCAAATTCTGTTTACGTATAGGTTGATTGAATGAGTTAATTGCTCACATATAATTGATTGTACTTACCAAGAGTATCAAAGATACCTTGTTTGTGCCTTTTCCTAGAAGAAAATTGATCCTCACATGTCACTATAAACAAATCTGAATAGAATGCTTTATTTTGAGTTTTGCATGTACTCACTTTCCGGTGTTGTTGCCTGGTCTCGCTCTACTACTGACTGGCAATCAATAGCTTTGAATTTTGCTGAATTTGTAAAAAAATAGGAAGTGCTTAGAGATGAGAAGTCATTTTTGCACTTACTACATGTACAATTATTACATATTGATTCCGAATATCAGTAGACAATTTAACGTATTTGTGTGCAAATGTGGACAATTGCACTGGATGCAAGAAAAAGTCTATCATCAACATCCACAGCAATCACTCGCTCAGAATTAATCTTTACACCGAAACCAAAAGTGATAAAGCACATGCTAAATATGGTTCAATAATGGAACTAGAGCTTGAACCGGTTTTTACGTGCAATAAATTTACATGTAGGATGTGTTTATATGTTTGTATGCTTGTCAACTCACTTTCCTTTGATGAATCAGTTTCAGTTACCAGTTGTTGTACAAAATCTGCAAGATCAGCTCTCTCACATTGTCTAAACACACGGTAAAGTTCCTTGTATGTAGCCTTTTCTCCTTGTTTCTGCTTCCACCTCCTCAGCATAGCCACTCTTTGTGTAGGCACAGAATGAGGAGATTCCCCGAGTATTGCACTGTCATCAGCAGCTGATAACCCCAGACAGGGTGATATTGATCGCCAATCATCAATACGAGCAGCAATCAGGGGTAAATGGAACTCAGAAGTTGACTGATTCCATAACATAGGATTTTCTAAATCTGTATAACAGAAAAAATTGGTAGGCTATAAATATACAATACATCTGAACACCAGTATCAACCATTGCTTTTTAAATGATTTTAAATGCATTTACCTCGTTCTGATACATCTTGCCTCTCAGACTGACACTCAGCACTGCCCATGGTTGTCTTGGCATGATGTGATTCAGATTCCATTTCATTACAGTCAGATCGAGTAGCTGGTTTAGACACTTCAGATCCTATCAAACAAAATTAATATCATGAGCATGGATGAAGAAATTGCCGGATGATGATTGCAGCTAAATAAAGTAAGTAATAGTATAGAGGATTTAACATACCTAGCCAATATGAGTACATACGATCCATTTGTTTGCAACACCCATCTGCTATCTCACACTCCAGAATCTTTGATTCAGGGTTATAGGAACAGGTTTGGTGGGCACTCGGACTGCCCTCACCACAGAAGCATAAGAATGAGTCAACTTTGGTGTTGACACCTTGTCTGATTTGGAGTCTTTCTTCTGTCTGATGTATCGAGTTAAGTACTAGCCTTCGGATAACAGAGCACTGATCAGGGAGATCATCACAAAGAGAGTAGTACACCTCAAGCTGGAGGTGGCGCTCTACAAAATAGACAGTTCCTCCCGGACGATACTGCAAATTTATAAAATTTCGATACTGCCGCTTCTTACAATTGGTTGAAAAGCGTGATTCATCTTGAGTGAGAAGGAAAACAACAAGAGTAGGCAAGTAGCCCACTGGTATAGGAATGTAGACAAGTCTTGCTCCTCGCTTCTGCCTTAATCTAATCACCCACGGGTGAGAAAGCTTATGTGGTGCACTCAGCTTTTCAAGCTCTTCGTGGTTTTCAGGAGCATAGGAAAGGGCACAAGGCATAAAATACTCTTCACAAGGAAGTTCAGCAATTATTTTTACGTGCTTGAGAATACCTAACATCAATTTTTCTTCAACTTTAGAATCAACACATTTCTTCAATATACTTAGCTCTAAAAAACCGTATTTTTGGAGTTGTTCCTTATCGTCAGAATCAACATGAATATTTAATTCCTCCTTAAGAAATCTCATGTCGAGAAAAGATACACTGATTATTTGAGAGACCGTTTTCAGCACTGGCTTGGTGAAAACAATGACAAAATTTTGAAGATTTGCGAAAGGAGTGTCAAAATGCATAATAAGACCAGTTTTGTGAAATAATCGAACAGCACGTTTGGTTTCATTGTTATCCATGCCCAGGAACTCACCGATTGTATAGCATTCACTGAGCGTAAGCACAACTTTCTCCTCTTTCTCAGCTTTTTCGAGCAAGCTGAGGTAGAATCCAAACCAGCACAACCTCATGGGAATTATCATTGTAATTCCATTCGACTTATCAAAAATTAGCTTCCGAAGCTTTTCTGTTGAACTCTTTCGATCTTCTGTGTCTTTTGTGCTGGCATTCAGTGGTAAAATGACATCATTACCAATGCGAACATGTTTATATGGTTTAAGAAGCGTTTTGAGAGCAGATTCCTTTTGCTCTAGCGTTTCAGAACATTCATCTCTTCGATCGTCAAATGTACCCACAATGGTAAATTTGGTAACTACAGGCTCATTTGCTGATGGTATGTTTGGAGGCTCAATAGAAGCTACTGACTTGGCTAGTGTCTCAATTACCTCCTTGTGTGTTAACAGCACACATTCATCAATTTGCGCAGGCTTGTTATTGACATAGTAAGAAAACTCGGCTTTCTCATCCAATGACTCGTTAAGTTTGAGAGCAAAAATTTGAAGACAGCTGTTAAGAGGAAAGAGAGCAGCTGCATCTAAAAATGGTGGTTGGCCACCGCAATCATTGATAAAAACCCAGTGAGAATTGAAGATTATACCGGACTTTTCATATCCAGCCTTTTGAGTTAGTTGATTCATGAGCTGACTGAACCAAATAGAAGGAGGAACAGAATTAGAGGAATCACTAGAAGAATCGTGAGACGGACCAGGTAAGCCGCGGTCAGAAAGAAGATTAGGTGTTGGATCAGAGCTGCCAGCTAGAGGAGGAAGTACCTGTTCGATCACCGGAGTCACATGTTTTGTAGTGGCTTGAGTTGTGCGTTCATTGGTAGTAGCAGTCACCGTTACACTTGCATCTTCACCACTTGTAGATGGCCCATCTGCATCCATTGGCTCAACTGATTCAGCTTTGTCTGGGGGCATTTCTTCTATCTTTTTCTTAACTGCTCCACATACCATTTGAAACATCTCATCAGTGGTGACATTCTCCCACACATCAGAATGTTCGTGTTTTATCATCATGTGGTGTAATGGTGGATCAACACAGTCTGTACTAGTTCTCATGGGAGCAGGATCTTTCCCCATAGCGAGATCAAGAACAGAAGTCTTGCCAACACCAGGATAGCCCTGAGTACCAATATTAGTGATCTTCATAGTGACTGCTACTCCCAGTGACTTCATAGCATCATCATCATTTACTGGATCTGCATAAAATTTAATCATGTATGTCAAAAATGACATGATTGTAAGCATTTTTACTCACCTTGTACGTGTATTAGCAATTCCTCATGTGGATATACCTCATCAATGACTAGTTCAGCCAAACGTAGCTCACTCTGAGAGACATCACGAGTAGTCTTTACCTTTTGATACACTTCGGTTATCATCTGGTATAAAGGGTGGCTGTGATAATCATCATGATGGAATAAAATTCCTACCAAAAACCTTACAACACCAATATTATGGTTCTGTAACCATTCTTCCAATTGAAAACTGCTAGGATTCACTATAGCAATGTGAAGGGCAGTAAAGTATTCTTGAAGAGCAATATGACGGAAGATGTAGGAGTTCCCAGGACCCGTACGCACATTCATACTTGTGGTCTTTTTCATTGTCCCAAAGTGCTCAAAATCCTCACCAGCAAGGTCAGTAAACACATAACGTCTCTCACAAAGACTTTCATAAGCAAAAATGGCTAGCTGAAAAAACTGCTGAACCACTTGAGGAGGAAGCTTGCTGATGTCCTCTGTTCGTTGGAGGGAAGGAGGCATGCAATAGTCACTAGAAACCCGACTCATGGAAACGAGTTGCCTGCGAATCAGAGCACAAGTGAGAGCATCAAACAGCTGAGTCATGGTTGTAGGGAAGGGAGTATCTGTGTTGTAGCTGTCCTGATATATCTGGACTACAATGACAGCATTTAGGGGGAAGTACATCATTCTATGAATGGAAGGATTACTGGTGATGTAAGACAAGAACCCTGCCAGGATATCCCCACTAAACACGCTCTCAGCAAACCGCTTGATATCCACTTTAGTGAAGCCTATCATCTCGAGATGCCTGTCTATGTTATGTTGGCAAAGTCTCCAGAGGTCAACGCTTATTGAAGGACGACTGGTGACAATAATGGTAGCCTCTGGCAGGAGCCTACCCTTGATTAGATCTATGTAGATCGAGCCCTCCTGTTGCTGCTCACGAGGAAGCTCATCAAACCCGTCACACACTATAAGCATGTCTTCTCCTTGTCCTACAGCAATACAGAGCTCCTTTGTGTTAGTGGTAGCATCACATGGCAGCAGGTCCTCAAGGCAGCGTGCCTCTTGAGCCTTCTTCTGTCTTAAGTTAACCAGTACCACCAAATCATACTGCTTCACACTCTCTAACTCCTCCCACTTGTGACACACCACCCATGCCAGTGTGCTCTTGCCAATACCTGGTGCACCATCAACCAGGAGACAACGTACTCGTCTACCATCTTTGAGCATTAGTATACGATCTAGTGCTATCGGCTCTTTCTCACGCAAGATCTCTTCAGTTAAACCATGAAGACTTTTCTTGGTAAACTCATCTGCTTGCTTCCTAGTAATGCTCTTCTTGCTGATGACAGCTAGCTCAATGTAGTGCTTCCTGGCAGTAGTGAGTAGCTTATCATCGGGGAGTGGGTGTCGGTAGCATTTCTTTAGGAACTGTTTGTACTGTTTCCTGATGATAGCTGAGTAAGAGGAAACACATCATCCACTGGTCATTAGTGATTAATAATTATAATACCTCTCTTACCTGTTGTGCTTGAATGAGATGAAGAAGTGTTGGAAGATGGTAGCACCTTCACTTGCTCAATGCTATCACTTATTGATCGAGCTGTAACAAAATAACTTTCATAGTATTCTACCATGATACTTCTCTACACACCTGATGTGCTTGGTGACAACTCTGGCTGAGGAGTGAGTCGTTGCACAGCTCTTTGAAGGAATTGCTTGTTGTGCTTATTATTCTCAGGATCCTTCAGCCATATTTCCAGCATATCACTCACACGAGTCTTATCATTTCCCATCTGATTTCTCGTGTAGATGTCTCTTAAATTAGAATCACTCAAACCAAGATAGATACCCAGTGGGATCCAACACTGATGTACTTTAATCAATGCAGTCACTAACATTGCTAGATGAGAACTGTCTATAGTGAGAGAACAGAGAAAATCGATGATAGCGTATTATGCACATTAGCTCATTACCTAATGTACCATCAGGAACTATGGACAGGTCAACTGGTCCTACAAGATGAGAAAAATCATTTCAAGTCTGTCATCACATGAAAGCAATTATACTCACCTGATGGTGTGTTTGATATTGGCAACATCAGACCAGGTCTCTGGGGCTTGTAACTATCTGCATCAAGATTTCAGAACACTCATCACTGATGCACATAAACACACTCACCATGTGTAGACTTAAGCTTGGCACACAGTTCCTGTACTAATATATTGCCCGTGTTTTCTTTCTGGAGATTTTCCACGAACAAGAGGAATTTTCTAAATTCAAGTCGAAATGATATTTCTATCTCATCTAAGAGCTCTGACACGTTCTGGCGTGTTCGTCTTAACCCCAAAAGTTTCTTTCTCGTCTCATCTGACATCAGAGCAGCAGATTCGTTGCTCATCATTGCTGGTGTGCTTGCGTTTGTGAACGCTTCCAACAGGTCATTGTAATGGACCCTGAATGCATGGACGCCATCGTTATCCTGAAAATACAGCCCATTATTAGATATCACGGTCAAGTTGTAGTTATTCTTACCGGAGAAAAGTACTTTTCAACACGACGCCATGGCTCCATTGTGTTTACTCCAGGGTGGGGCTCGGGATGCTAGCTGTGGGCGTAGCTGCTCACGTGAGCATGAATAGCTTCATCGTGACTGCAAGATCATCAGAATTATTGTCTTGAAGATTACACTTTACATATCGACAGGTTTACACTCGACTAGTCATTTGCAGGTTACAGTACAGCTGCCTGCTTTGTAAAGTTCCCAGCTCTTGTTTTTTCCATAAAATGACACACAGAGCCTAGGTTTGTCCATCAAAAGCATTGTTGATAATTAATTTTCAGCTGTATTGAACATTCATGATTATTTTGTGACTCATATCAGATTCTAGCTGAGCAACGAACAATTACAGCAACATGCACAATAAAGACCAGCCATATCTTCATGTATGCTTCTTCCCAGGCATATCGTCATGTATGCTTCTTCCTACTACAAGCTCTTTCAATGGAAATTTTTTGCTCTACAATTTTTAGTCAGTCAGTTGTTGTTCAAATCCCCTCATCCCAGGAAGGTAGTAGAGAGACCAGCTACACTACAGGTGAGAAATGGAAATTACAAACTATTTTCACTTTATATGAAAAAAAATTTGAATTGTTCCCAGCTACCAGTGGGTAATGTTGAGAGAGTACCACCACCTGAGAATGCTGCTACCCCAGACAACAAAAAGCCAGGCATATCTTCAAGTATGCATGCTTCATATCTTCATGTATGCTTCTTCCCAAGCATCTTACTACAAGTTAGTTTTACTATGAAAAGTACATTTATCAAAAATTGCAATGTAGTTGTGAAAATAAAATAAAATTGTCTTATTTTGTTCTCAACCATTCTATGATGTCACTAGCTACTTTAGATTCTCCAACTTCCTTGAGAGCATTGATAATGGTTCTCCATGTGTATGGTACTACCATCTTCTTTTCCCAATGATCAAATACTTCAATAAACAGCTCGATTGGGTCATCTTGATTTGCCTTGAATGCTTTTAATGTTGCTAACGGTATCTTTAACTGAATGCCCACTTGACGCCACTTGTCTGGAGCCTTGTTAGCAACATGAGTCAACAGGTCACTTAGCTCAGGTTTTTGAGAAAAATTCTTGCCTGAAAAATGACAACTGGGTTAATATAAAACATGCAAATTATTTTTCTACAAAATCTAATGATAATTATTGTAGCTTTTATCAATCAAAAATTATCATGATTAGCCTTTTCGTGATTCACTCAGATTTTTGTGAATTCATGATTTTACAAAAAGCACAAAATTTTTAGACCCAAAAGTGAAGCTGTGTGTTGTACATGCAACAGACTTGTGTGTGTACCTTCTAGTGATACTGAATCTGCTCTTACACTTGTTGTGCTGCTACTGTGATCAAATTCTGTTTTACGTACAGGTTGAGTGACTGGTCCAGATCCTGAAGTAATGATGTAATACTAAAAACAAACCATGAATGCAACACTGCAATGCTATAACCAGTACATTTATAAAATACTGGGGGCGAGCCTGAGCTGATTTATGTGCTGCACAATTCAAGAACAATCCAATTTCTACATATGCACATCAGTAAGCCCTCTGGTATTCCTTTTGTCGCTCCAGTTGTAGAGCTCTGTGATCAGGTGACTCTGCTGCTCGTTGTCGTTTCCTAGCAGCACTCTTGCCTTGTAGAAGTCGATCCAGGTGTTCCCCAGGCGTCTCCAATGCTGGTTGCCGTGCTGTCTTGTTTTGAATAGCAGATTTTTAAATAATGCACCACGTGGGAATTACTAACATCATGGAGCGCGGTAAACGCATACGCGTGACTTCTCGGGAACATCGAGGCGACAAACGCACCACGTGCCACATAGATACATAGATAGATAGGTCCCAGGGGCGCGGACCATCAATGTGGGGCTCGCTCAGGCTCGCCCCAATAATTACTGTATGACATCATAACAATGTTAGTATAGTGGATGAGATAAAACACTTAATTAACAACAAGCCAAGCCAACACACAGTGCAAATGTAAACTTGAAAATTCCATGTTGGCAGAGCAAAATGAACACCTTGGTATGCGTAAAACCATGGTTTGCTAACACAACGCATGATGTACCAGTTGTCATGCCCCTGACTCCTAATAGAGGCAACCTAGCTTGTTACGAGGAAGTGAGAGCTAGCTGGGGTAGTTTCTGATGAACTATGAATTAACTAGCTCAAGCCCCACTAGCTTCACTCTGCATGAAGTAGATATTTATTTTAGATATTGTTTTATAATTTTCAGAGTAAGTGTAACACCGATGAATAATGGGTCCATGACGCGACATTGATAAATGCATAATCAGAGCTCACTGTAGCTTTAAACACAATATTATACTGACCTGTAACACCAGTCACACCATATGAGCCGTCTGTACTCGCTCCTGCTCCTTGCTTCTTGTCTACAGACAAGACGAGCAACAGTAAAAAAGCATAAAGGGGCGGGGCTTATCTAGCTGCTTGCAAGTGTTTACCTTGGTATTCTTTGCGCAGTATAGACGCAAACTCTTTGTCTCTTTTCTCTATTACGGCGACCAGAGCACTGAACAGGTGAGGCGAGATGCTGATCTTTCCCAATGCTTCGGATGTGAGTGAGGCTATGTTGTCGCGAGCACCTCTGCCAGTCAAAGCAACGGCGTTATCGTGTCCCGCCTGACAAACAAGATCAGCTTGGAGAAGATCAGAGGCATACGATGATACGTCAGTTATCGGTATAAGACGGTTGATGTCTGCGATATGTGATCTGATCACAGAGTACTCGGGACTCGCCATTTTCCCGCGCACACTCCTCCTACAATAATGGGTGTGACCAAACCTGCTGTTTAGCAGTGGACTTCGAATTCACTAGTCCATTTGAGAGAATCTTTTCAAGACTACACATATAAAAATAATTATGCGAGTTACAATATCATGAAAGGAAGGTGTCTCTGATAGCTTTAGTGAGGGCTCCTGGTAGACCAGCTTCAGTGATACACTCAGCAAGAGCTGACCAAGTGCATGGAACAGCTGAATCATTGTGATCATCATCATCTCGAGTCAACCAGTATTTCAGGATCATTCGAACAAACTCATCCTTCTCTTTGTACTCATGTTCATATTTACGCACTAATACATCATCCTTCAGTAGCACGTGAGCAAAGTCTGTGCATTTCCATCGTGCTGATGCAGTGATCCACTCAATAATTCTAAGCGTAGATCCATTTGCCTTCTTGAAACTTACTAACTGATTATATGTTGGTTTGTCATTAGCTGTACGTGATAAAATAGAGTTAAATCAACCACATAGTGTGCATATACTGCAGTACCTGTGGTACTAGCTGATTGTTGATGTGATGGTAGATTAGAGCCATGAGTCACTGCACCAGCTGGTCTACTAGCAGCAGCTGGTAGTACAGTATAGGATGGTGGAGTAGGTTGGACACTGGTTGGTTCAGGCACTGTCAGACAGATACGATAGTGATAGTCATGTATGAGTGAATTGATAGTCATGTATGAGTACATGCTGCACATTTAAACTAGGCACCAAAGGTGCAGATGCCTCGGTGGAATGCCACCATTTCACATACACAGTAAAGTTAAACTAGTACATAGTTGCCAACTTCAGAAAATTTTTGCCCGGGACACTCATTAATATTCAAACCACACCCACAAAATTAATTGACAACACCTAGAAATTAATCGCCTACACCCATTACTTTTAATAAACACGCCTATTAATTAGTTTACTCTGTACTAGTTTGAGGTAGTCTGTGGAACACCGCGTGAAGCAGACCGAGTGACACGACTAGCAGAGGCGAGAGCAGAAGAGGAAGCGCTTATGGCAGAGGAGGAAGCGCTTGTTGAGGCCGAGGAATGAGCCAAGTGCTAAAATTCCGGGACAATCCGGGACAATTGTCTTTCCAGGACACCGTCGGGACAATAGCCATTTTCCCGGGACTGTCCCGGCCAAACCGGGACGGTTGGCAACTATGCTAGTACTGCTGCTGTTGTACCTTTCTGTACAGCAATCACAATGCAGTATACTAGTTATGCAATCAGAAGCCAATCAGTGCTGACCACTAATTCAACTTGGTGTGTCTATAAAGTTCAATACGAGAGCACAGCACAGCACATACACGAGCAAGATAGCGTCCATAGCTTGCCTACACAATTTCTTTAGAAATACGCTGCTATCCTGTGACTTATCAGCTTCTAGGCAGTCAACTGTGGATAGTTTTGTCTACGGAGAACTCTAGATCATCAGCAACTACTGTAGCTCAAGCTCGAGCTGTAGGCCTAGGAATTTCGCTTGGCCTACCAAGCTGTTTTGTAGTACAAACGAACTCACTAGCTGTAAGGCAGTCAGCTGTAAACTGTTTTGTCTTTAGAGGAGTCCAGATAGCCGGGAACAGCCATCGAGGTAAGCATCTCACGCCATAACTCACGAACGGAGCTTTAGAACCAACAATTTATCAATTCAGTTCTGAGTAAATAGCGATTTTTACCTGTATTGCTGATATCAGCGCTTAGTTTTTAGCGTGCGATGCGCTATGCTGGCAACGGACAGAATGAAGCACCTAAGGTGCAGATGCCTCGGTGGAATGACACTATATCCACAAATTAAACACAACTATCCACCATTCCACAAACACAGCAACTGCAGATGCAAGTATACAGGATTTCCAATGCAGTGCTTTAGTTATGCAATCAGAAGCCAATCAGTGCTAACCACAATTCAACTGGGCGTGTCTACAGTGTTTAGTACAGCACACGCATACCACGAGTGAGATAGCTTCCATAGCTTGCTTACATAATTTCTCTGGACCTGCGCTGCTATCCTGTAGTAAAATTCTAACCTATCAGCTTCTAGGCAGTCAACTGTGGACAGCTTTGCCTTTGGAGAAGTCCAGATCGCCAGCAACGGTAAGCAAAGTAAGCAAACCGCGCGATAACTCTAGAACAGAGCCTTGCATGGAACTTTCGCTAGTTCACAACCGAGATAATATCGATTTCTACCTACATTGCAAGTTTCAGAGCTTGCCTTCCTGCGTGCGCCGCAAAAATGGTGTAACAGACAGACAGACCACGCGATTACAGTATGCCTCGTGGCTCCGCCTACACTGAGGCATAATGACACACACAACACAACTACTGTATGCCTCGTGGCTCCGCCCACCGAGGCATAATTACTAGACTAGCACGCAGTACTAAGTATGACACACGGCTGTGTGTGTGTGAGTGAGTTAGTGTGAGTGTATAGTGACAACATGATTTTTTGGCTCAATAATTATTTTCATGGCATAAAGAATTCACTCAGAGGTGTGAAAATTAAGTGTTTTGATAAGAAACACTAATCATGACACATCAACACACCTATAATTATTAGTGGGGTCTGTGCAAGGAAAGTAAACAAAATCAGTTCCGCTGGTACTTCTACTTCCTGTCCAATGCCCATAAAAGGATATGCACTATAGCTGCTTATATATACATGCACTCAGTGCCAGCAAGCAATTATTGTTCATGACAAAAAAATTATATGCAAGTACTCACCTGTAAGAACAGTACCTCTAAATGAGCTGCCTTTACTCGCTCCTTGCTTCTTGTCTACGGACAAGACGACAACCATGCTATAAAGGGGCGGGGTTTATCTGTCATCAAGCTTACCTTGGTATTCTCGTCGCAGCATAGACGCGAACGCTTCATCCCCGGATCTTATCTCTATTATGTCGACCAGTGCATTAAACAGATGAGGCCTCGCGTTGATATTTCCCACAGCTTCGGCCGTGAGTGAGGCTATCTTGATGGACGGACTGATGCCCATAACTGCACGGGCATTGTCGTGACTAGCCTGACAAACGAGACCAGCATGAAGGAGATCACCAGCATATGTTGGTATGTCATGTATCGGTATACGACCGTTGATGTCTGCAATATGCGACTTGATAACAGAATACTCTGGCTTCGCCATCTTCCCGCGTACACTCCTCCTCCTAGAAAATGTAGGTGTGACCAATCAGCTGTTTGCAGGCGCGTTGCTATAGTACAAACCGCAAGCTAAATATGGTTTATTTGCCGATTTCTATCCATCATACTTTAACTTACATTGTGAACATCTATTTCAAAAGTAAAACTAAACATTAATGTTGAACTAAAAATGTAGAATTGTCATACAATACAATGGTAATAATAACACAAAAACAGTGGTTATTCTGGTGGACAAGGAACACATACATCTTTAGCTAGACTCTTAGCTACATTATGCTCTCCACACATGTTCACAGCATCAACCAGTGTCTTCCATCTGCCGCTCTCATCCACATTAGCTGTCCAGTGGTTCACTAGAGCTATCAATCTGCTGAGGTCGCTACTTTTCCCTGACTCGATCCCATCAACACGGCCACCCAGCATCAGTCCAATCGCAAGATTCTTCCACTTGTGTTCTGGGAATTTGTGTTTCTGGAGCTTGTGTAAAATTGTGTCAGAATCAGCTGCTAGAGACAGTGGAGAGACAAACATCACATAATACACATTCCATTATCAGTATGGTGATATTCATTTATTGTCATCAAATCTGGGTTGAAAACATTATCAAAATTAAGTTCAAACAAAGCACTTGTGAATGGATTTGGTTCAATGCTATAGAATGCTACTATAAATTCCAGTCACGCATGCTTTTACAGAATGTGGACCCATTGACATTCACCAAACTAGGGCGGAGTGCTATATGCTACTAGCCAATACAAGCACACAAACTCATGAATTAGTGTGCGCACATGTACAGCTTATATACAGCTGAGTGTATGCACATACCTGGCACAGAGTGACTCTCTGCTGCTAGGGGAGGGAGATGCTGAGATTTAGTGTCATGAGGAGTAGATGAGCTATCTGTAGCAGGAGAAAACAGTATAACACAAAGTCTCCTTGTATCATTAATTTTGCTGTACCAGTTATTACTTATTACATACCGTTGCTATGTGGTTGCTAAGGATATACATGTGTCATAATCAACCATAGCACTGGGAACCGCCCACAGTGCTATATCAGCCGGCCGAGGATGCTGCATCATGCGGCCAAGAGTGCTACACATGTAAAAGTTACCACTTGATTACTACGAGAATAGCTGGCTACTACGAGCTGTACATACCTGTCTCTGTAGTAAAATTCATTGGTTAACATCATCACCCTATACTCTAGCCTCGTCCCATGGCCGAATATTAACTCAGTTTCAAATTCCTACTTTACAGAGGATGTCTCTTGTACAAAATTTCAAAGTCTGAGTGTTTTTCCGGAGGGCCTCATTGTTAGAAAGCCTCCTTCATCTTATGCCACACGTTCATCACTGTTTGTTCAACCTTTTGTCAAAACCTCTTCCCATCTAAACTCCTTTATTCCCCATTCTATTTCTCTTTGAACTCTCTCCCTTCTTATATTACTCATTGTTCTACTTTTTCTTCATTTAAGTCGCACTCTTAGCTACTTGTAATTTATAGTTTATCTTTTCATTTTTTCTTAGGTTTCACTTAAGGGGGCGGGTACACGAATTTTTGCCGTTTTGTACAGTTTTTAAAATATGCATAAAACGCTTATTTCTAAAGCTTTGCTAAAGAACTAAAGTTTTAATGAAATATAACAGATCAGTGCATGTTTAGCGCGATTTTGTCCAGGTACAGATTTGTATGTGCGTAGTTATCATACATTTTTATAATATTATGATTTAACGTTTTCTTTCCACAGGAAATGTTTGCAGATGCTGAAATTTCGCCAGTAGCAATAGATTGCCTATGTCCAAAAACGGTTGGATGGATTTGGCGTGCAGTTGCGCTGAACCATTTTTGTCGCTATAATCGCTATTATTTTGTTTTACTTACAACTGTTAGTATTCATATAATACAAACTCTGTAAGATCAGGCCAAACGGATCCAACCGATTGTGGTACACATACTTATGATGCTGCAGCCAGACTTTTGATAGCTAAAACTGTTGCAAACGAAAATAAAACGTAAAATATGTAGCGTGTGTAAAGCTGAGTTAATTTCTGTGGTTTTTGGTCGTGCGCCGCAAGATGTGACGTCAGCGTTGCAATCACGTCATACAAGAATACATGTCTGAGCCGAGCTAGCCCTGGCTATAGCTAAGTGACGAAATTCTACGCTGAGGCTGCGTTTACACTAGCGCATTTTGTGGTGAACACAGGTTATGAATATTATGCATATTAAATAGCGTACCCGCCACCTTAAATTAGCATTATTTTGGCTATTGTTTTTCCCTGCATATTAAAAAAAATAATTTTCGCAATGCAGAAACGCAACGGAACGAAACAGCGAAAATTGGGCCTGGTACACACTGCAAGGGTACTAGTGCGTGTGCTCAGACTATACCCCGGTATCTGGGGTATTCGTAATCTTTTTTGGGCATTGTCTCTACATTACACTGTATACTAGCCCGTTCCAGAAGCACTTTCCGTGATCTTCCAAGAATAAAAGTATTGTACAGATCGGCATTTGTGCTGTTCTGCCTTGATCAACATGGTTATACAGTACACTAAACTCTTAAGCACGAGGAGACTGTTTATCACTGTCCTGCAATGGTTTTGTGATTTTTGACTGATTTTCAATGCAGAACAGCAAGTATTTTAGCCTCCAACTTCTCCCATTCCTTTTTGACAGCAAGCTAAAGCAATCCAGTATTCCTAAAGGCGAGTGCTGTGTCGTGTTAGTGTTGCTTTCTTCATCGTTAGAAAGCTTTCGTTAACGATATTCATTGCCCAATTTTCATCTCTACCCTTGCAGTGCCCAATTTTCGCCGTTTCGTTCCAGCGCGTTTCTGCGCTGCAAAAATTCGACCAGGGGCCGAGGCTAACTATACTCTAAAAAATGTTCTAAAAACATGGTAAGGGTGTGTGAACTGTCGTTACAAATTGAAGTATAAGTAAACTATGGTTAGTGGTGAAAGCTATGGTCACCACACAAGTCTGGTAGAGTTATAAAACAGTTTCTGATCATTCAAAGGGTCCCTACACTCAGTACACTGGCAGTTGCACATTAAAATCATGAAATAAGCTCTCGATGAGACTAACCTGAAGGAAAGGTGTCTCTGATCTCTTTAGCAAGTTTTCCAGGCAGACCAGCATCAGTGACACACTGAGCAAGAGCTGACCAAGTGCGTGGAACAGCTGGATCACCATCACCTCGAGACAACCAGTATTTTAGGACCTCTCGGACAAACTTATCCGTCTTTTCGTAGTCCTTCTCAAATTTATTCACTTGGACATCATCGTTCAAAAGCATGCAAGCAAAGTCTGAGCATTGATATCGTTCCAATGACGAGATCCATTTAATTACTGTAAGAGTAGTCCCATCAGCCTTCTTCACATTAACTAGCTCATTAATCGATGTAATTGGTGTGTTCATAGCTGTACATGATAAAAACACAAGTTAGTTTTTATAACTACAAAGTGTGTGTGACAGTATTTATTAACAAATAAACAACATGGTTATTTAGGCTCTAATAATTTAGATGTTATACTACACAAAGTTAAAAAGATTTCACTGAGAGGTGTGAAAAGTGCGTTGATAGGAACATAAGAACACACCCATTCCAGTAGCGTAACTACCAGGAGGCGCTTGCCTCCTCGCATTTGCCCAACCAAATTTATTTATAATACCTTGCCTGGTACAGCTGTCTTGCCTGACACAGCTGTCTCTCGGTCTATTATGCTCTCCACAAGGCTACCGCGAATGCACTATAATTATTCTACCATGCGCAGTATAAAATGACGTATTCTAATTAATATGGCGCGTGCCTGTAACTGCAGCTCTTGCAGGGTGGGACATGGGAATGGCTTGAGACTGGGATTCTTACTTAGTCCAGACCCATAGTCTGAAAAAACAAAAAAAAATCAGGAAGGCCTTAATAAAGCACTGTTAGTTGGTCTTGCCTTGTCACTCATGCTGTGACGGAAGATTTAAAAAAATTTCTTCAAACTCGCAAGCGCGCCTCCTCACGCCTCTGCATTTGTGGTAAGCTAAATCTGTTTCTACTGGTACTTCCCAAAATCACAATAATTATGCCCATAAAAATAATTTAATTAATGGGTGTGTATAGTACTGCTGTTGTTAAAGAAATCTTCTGTTAAAACAATGTGTAGAGTGCAGTAACACACTGACCTGTAACACCAGCCACGCCGCCTTTAACCGCTCCTTGCTGTTTGTCTACAGACAAGACGACTTTGCCTGTATGCTCTTGTCATAGCATCAAACATAAAAAAACATGCTAATAAGGGGCGGGGTTATATCACTAGCTTACCTTGGTATTCTCGACGCAGCATAGACGCGAACGCTTCATCTCCGGATCTCCTCTCTATTATGTCGACCAGTGCATTAAACAGATGAGGCATCGAGTTCATCTTTCCCATAGCTTCGGACGTGAGCGAGGCTTTTTTGACGTCCGGACTGATGCCCTGTGCAAGGGCATTGTCGTGACCAGCCTGACAAACGAGACCAGCTTGAAGGAGATCACCAGCATATGTTGGTATGCCAGGTATCGGTATACGACTGTTGATGTCTGCAATATGTGACTTGATAACAGAATACTCTGCCGGTTTCGCCGAGGGGTCCGACACTGCGTGATTTCGCGTACGAGATTTCACTGATTTCAGAGTGATTTCACTGGTTTAATTAAGCGTGGGTGTTAGTATACGGGAAAATGGTCAGTATACGGGGAAAATACGGTGATTTCACCCATGATTTCAAGATTTCAACTGTGATTTCACCAGTCAGCGTACGAGATTTCACTTGTGTCGGACCCCTCGGGTTTCGCCATCTTTTGCCGCACACTCCTCCGCCTACAAAAATTAATAGGTGTGACCAATCCAAAAGTATAGACCTCTTGCAGTGACGTAATTTTAATGACGTAATAATTGACGTCCGCCATAATTATTGGTGCACATGTGTGTATATAAAACGTATACACCTGGGCTAACAGTCTGAGGTGGCGTCAACAATCGCAAGCAAAGAACGGCTAGTTTTGGGCGGATACTTTGCTTCAATGCAAGATAATGACGCCAAGAAGAGATTCCTAGAAAAACTAAAGTTTACTGGCGGGATAGATCCTTACGAAACAGGGAGAAAGGAGTGGACCGACGACGTTGATCTGTGGCCCAGCATCACTCACATCAATCTTGCCATGTACTTGGTGCTGACTCCCAGTCCGTACACTGGGGAGGAACTTCTATATAGACTACAGTTTAGATTGCTGCTGAAACTTCCTCTCTGGATGGGTTCAGCCTGGAGAAGTGTTAGTGATGCCAGTTGCTGCAACATCAGAGTCAGACAGTGATGGCCATGAGAAGAGTGATTTTTGGAAAGGTGTTTGACTGTATAGTGTTACAAATGCTAGTCATAGTAAATAATATCACTGTTGCAGGTAAATCACTCTATGAGAATGAGCGAGAAGCCACTGACTCACGGGGTAGCAGCTGAGTCAAATGGCAAGATTCTGTGTGCACACTGTGACTGTAAGGCAGGGCTGGGAGACTAGTGTTGCTCACATGTTGCATCACTACTGTGGGCGGTGGAAGCAGGTGTGCGCATACGTGATTCACTAACAGTCACACAAATAAGGCCTATTGGGCAATGCCTCATTGTGTGAAAGATGTCCCATGCTCTCCCGTAAATAAGATCGAATTCCTTGGGAAAAGAGAATTTTAACTGCAGAGCCAGAGCCAGAGTGCAGTTTAACTACAGAGTGAAGTTAATTACAGAGTACAGTTTAACTACAGAGTGAAGCTTAACTACAGAGTACAGTTTAACTACATGCAGAGTACAGTTCAACTACAGAGTACAGTTTAACTACAGAGTACAGTTTAACTACAGAGTACAGTATAACTACAGAGCACAGTTTAACTACAGAGTATGCATGGTTTAACTACAGAGTGAAGTAAGTACAGAGCCGTGCAGAGCCATCAATCTTGACTCGATCCACTGCAATGTAGTACTACAGAAAAATTCTGTTACTGCCAAGGACCTGATGAAGGAGACGTGGTAGGATGCCGTGACAATCCATGCAGGTTGCAAGTAATGATGAGTGGTTCACTCCACCTGCAATGTTTGAAGCTAGCGTCTCTGCCTACTTCTAAACAATGGTACTGCCCTTACTGTAGAAAACTTCCATGCTTTAGATCAAATGGTACATATAATACTACAGACTCACACATATTACTAGTGCACAAAAAAAAACATGCATGGTGAGTTAGCAGCTTTGAAAATCAGAAGATGCGCTTTCCTAAGTTTCCTTTGTCTCTAGCGCTACGATTTCCGCAATTGATCACAGCACAGATAACCATCTCACGCGTTTATTATGATAACACTATAGCCTACGTGTGCACCAACATGGCGGCTGCCTAATAACGTAACATTGAACCACGCCCACTGCAAGAGGTCTATAACTAAAAAGTAACGTACTAAAAATGTAGAATTGACATGCGTACAACGGTGATAACACAAAAACATTGGTTTTACTGGTGGACAAGGAACACACACATCTACTGTATAGCTAGACTCTTAGCTACATTATACTCTCCACAGTCGTTCACAGCTTCAACCAGTGTCTCCCATCTGCCGCTCTCATCCACATTAGCTGTCCAGTGGTTCACTAGAGCTATCAAATTGTATCAGAATCAGCTGCTAGAGACAGTGGAGAGATAAACATCACATAAACGCTGCATAAATTGCTTTCAGACCACACTATCTTGTGCTGATAATAATAATATGAATTTGCAATGTTTACTTCCCTCATAGCACTTTCCCTCTTGTGTAATGACAAACATAAAGACTATGCAAATAATTCTGTAGGTATATGTTGCTCACATTGCTAATGTATAAGAGTAAGCTGATCACAATTCATCATTATTACCACCTTCTCTCTCGATCAGCTCTCACTCTTTCTCCTTCTCTCAGCCTCACCCTTCCTTTCATCCAGATAAATAAATGAAGGCTTTAAACCAAAGTTGATGATTCTAGCCTTGAGTCTCAGAGTCACACCAAGAGCTGTCTCTCCTCAAGAAAGAATGCATAGCTTCATGTGTTCCCTCATCATCTGGGAGCTGATTTCATGCAGCGTTGACTATTAACTTTAAAGACATACTTGTGACCAAACGTTGACTTTCTTCACGCATTCGTGCTTGTGTGCTTGAACAATAATTTTGCAAATTAATTTTTTGATCATTATAGAAAACTGCAAACATGTACTACATTACAATAGCTACAAATGAGTTTAGAACAGTGATCATCAGTTCCTCATGTGTGTCTACCAAACCATTCTCTAACATCTTCAGCTGCTTGTTTCTCTCCTATTGCTCCCAAAGCGTCTAGCATACTAGTCCAGGTGTACGGCACATTTTGTTCGTTTTTCCAATGATCAAACACCTTGGCATAAAGCCGAATATGATCACTGGTTTGTGCTTCGAGAGCCTCAAGAGTCGGTAAATCCAAATCCAATTGTATACCTATCTCAAACCATTTGGTAGGCAGTCTTCTGCCTACTTTTGACAACAAGTCTTTCATCACTGGACTTTGTCCGAGCACTGCAAAGAATAATGACACTGGGCATGAATGCAAACACACTTGTAAACAATAATATTTAGCACGTGCTGCGACTTTCCATCGGTGTGAATATTCACTTTTACTAGAAAGTATTTACATGCACTAGCTAAAAAATTAACAAGGCCTGTAATTCTAACTAAGCATCAGGGATCGATTTAGGGCCAGTCACAGCTCCACGATGGCTAACACTACATGTTTGAAACCAATGATCAATACTTACCGATAGGCAAACTAATTATGCCTCAGTGGGTGGAGCCACGGGGCTTATGGTAGTCGTGTTGTCATTCTGTCTGTCTGTTGCAACAATTTCTCGTCGCTCACTGAAAATTAAGTGCTGAAACAAGCAGCACGGGTAGAAATTGATACTTGCTCGGATTTGAATTTCAAGAAGTTTGATTTTAAGCTAAGTGCCAAGTTACCGCGTGAATTGCACACCTGAATGGCTGTTGGTGGTGATGTGGATTTCTATAAAGATGTAATTGTCTACTGCTGGCTGTCTTACAACTAGTGAGTTCGTCTTTACTTCATAACAGCGTGGCAGACTTGTATATGAAGCTTCGTTCTCAAGTTTTGGCGTACTTTGCTTACGAATGATTTTAAGCACTTTCTTTAGTTGTATGAAAGGTACGAAGCTATAAAACTGCTTAAGCAAGCTCATCTGGCATCTGTGCAGGTATCCATGTGAGCTTTTCGACAAAGGATGTTCGTACGCGATATTACAGCAACGCAGGCTGTGCTCTCTAGCACCACATACAATGAGTACAACGTACATGTGCATGCAATGCCTCTACAGCTGTACATCATTTATAGTAATATGCAATCTTGGATTAATAAGGAGTGCAACTTTGTTTACATAAATGTACTTACACGCTTGTTCTTCTTGTTGTGATAAATGAGAAATACGAGCTTCTGGCTCTGAGTGGTCATCAGCTTCTACGTGGAAACAAGAATGTGTGTGGTAAATTAGAGTCTTAATCTTGATTGAAAATAATCTCGTGCCAGATGCAGAAAACATGTATGGCACATGAGTTTTACACTACTTTACCTTCTAGTTGAGGATAGTCATATCGCATATAGAAGAAATTTTGAGAGGTAGCTCCAATAATGTCCACCTTGTGAAATATCCGTTGAGGTTCCTTACCGGTAAGTAATTGAAACTCGAAAGCACAGCACGGAATCCTTCTACCTTCTTCAAAGTCAGTTACGTCACCTTTTGTGAGCTAAAAAGTTCATAGAAAATAATTAACAAAGTTCTAGCAAATAATATACCCGACAAGTGGTTAACGGGACTATCTTCCATGGCCCCACAATTGTTTCCGCATTCAGATCGAGCTCAATTGCATCCACAAATTCAATAATTAGACGGATTATGTCTCCCTTCCAGTCCCGATAAAATTTTTCCACATCCTATTATTTAGATTGAAAATACTGAGCACATGATGATATATAGTTATACAGTACATGCCTTTATATGTGGTGAAAGATTCCTGACAAGAATGAAATGAAAATCGGCAGTGACAGGAACAGTCGTCTGTGGCTTGTAATACATAAAAGCAGTACAGCGAATTTCTGTATCAGCTGGTGCTGTTTCTCCAAGAAGTGAAAACTGCCTTAGCTTAATGGTAGCATATTGAGTTTCAGTGTCAAAGACTCCCTCTTCTTCATGGAATCTATAGGGGAGCACCTGCTGTGAGCACTCAGCAATAATGAACCGAAACTTGGAACACTGTTCCTTGCTCTTGATGAGAGCGCAATGTTCAATGCAGACTTCAATTTCTTTTAGTAATTCTTCACTGGTTTTGATCCAATAAATTGCGCTGATAAGCTGCCTGTTCTCAGGGAACTTGAAATGACCACCCAAGATCACGCTCACGTGCACACTGGCAGTTACTTCAGGAAGAAGGGCTCCTTCAGGAACCTTAATATAAAACCCATAGCCAGGCCACTCTAGCTTTTGTGGTCTATCTCCCACAATTTCAAGTACAGTGTCTGCTAAAACATCAACTCCACGTAGAAAAGCTGTATTGGTAAGGTATTATTACAACTATAGCATGCTATTATATAGTATGTACCTGATGTCACAGTGAAAGGGTTAACCTGCACAGCTTTGTTAAGAGACAATGTACGGTGATCTAAAAGGTATGCATAATAATTATAGCATCAATGTACATGTAAATATAACATAATTTCCAAGACAAATTTTTATTATTCCGTGTGATGTCCTTTATTTCTGGTAATGAGAAAATGCTAAAACAGCGAAGATCTGCAACGGCTTTCTGAGAGTCGTCGCCATTTTGATTTTCGTTATCAAGCAAGCAGTCCCGACGACTTTCTTAGACTTCCTACAAGCGCTTACACTTCAAATTCACTTAGATAATTATAGTTAAAATGCAGTAGAAATATGTGTGATGACTCATTTTTACACATGAGTAGCCGCCATCTTAATTCGCAGTCATCCTTACATATCAATGCCTAGCGGCAATGACATTACACTACAAGAACTGGATTTATTTTATAAACTGCATAGTTTTACAGTTAGAAAGAATTGATCTTCTGAAGATCAAAAATAAGTGTACTCGCAACCTTAATAACTACAGGAAGCAGTTAGTAATAATGAGCAGTGCCACAATGAAAATCAATGTACTTGTAGTGCGGGCACGAATTGATTCATATCGATGAGAATCAATTCGCACCTATGTGAATTAAAGCGGCATTGGTTGCTGTGTAGACATATTTTTGGGGCTGGTAAATCGTAAATGGATCGCAAAGTAAAAATCTAAATACATTTGTACAAGATTTGAAAAGAAAGTATATAATGTAACAATAACAGCTGTAGTGATACATTTATAATGTACGTACTTCAAAACCACAAGTCAACTATTGAAAACAGGTCATTTATGGATACACAAAGGCATCTGTTATCACACACGGCAATAAATCATTCCAACATGCAATCTGCAAGTTATGTAACTCACCATAACGCATGTAACAGCTTTGAGGAAATAAAGCTCCAATCAGAGTCACCTTATGTAGTAATCGCTGAATGCTTTTTCCAGGAAGCAACTGTAACTCAAATGCACAATGTGGAATTCTTCTACCAGGTTTATACTTCTCAACATCACATAGTGAGATCTATATAAAGGCATTATTAAGGGCTTAAAGCGGTTTTATTACTTGTTGCAAGGAAGATTTGAGTGTAAAGCATCAGCTTGCATTCACTAATGTGTCAAGTCACTGGTATTAAATTTTGTTCACACAATGGAGCATGATCAAAGACTTAATGACATTTTAACACATTAGTGCTCCACGGTTTACGGTCTACGCTCTATGGTTTACGCTTTACCCTTGCAAGAAGTAATAAAAAACCTGTACTACACAAAGGCTTGTTAAAAACGTACAAAACTGTTTTAAAAGATGATACAATTAGGTGAGTGGATGTGATAATTTCTGGCAGCACATTTTTACATGGTTTTTTACAGAGCCCATCATTATGTGCACATGGAGCAAGACGAGCGACAAGTTTCATGTAGCAACAATGCACGTCAGTGGACTTTAGTTTACGATAATTATTATTATTACCAAGTTAATGCTGCTCTCCCTTCTACGATCCTGATTGCAATCGATCTATCACAGTAGCACTATACTTTTAAGCTTATGAAGTCTGAAACAACAGTATTGCACAGCCAAAGACACACAGAGTTAGCTAGCAATACAATGCTAGATCATTGAAACGGAAGACTTTTCGTACTATAATTTTCCCTTGCTGTCAATGCCCGCCGCTGTCACTGGATCTTCGTGCTCAAGTTCCCTTGAGGTCCAGTGGTCAGCCTCCACTCGCCATGCTATAAATGCCCTTCTGTGCTCCTTCCAGTAGATGAATTATG
The DNA here is from genome assembly GCA_964017065.1 of Haliclona indistincta. NCBI lineage: Eukaryota > Metazoa > Porifera > Demospongiae > Haplosclerida > Chalinidae > Haliclona > Haliclona indistincta. The sequence goes on along the minus strand of OZ024788.1, from coordinate 2,854,860 downwards.
GTTATTCCATTTGAAAACAGCAGCTACACAAAGCACCATCAGCTCGTACAATACGAAAATTATTACGTGAGACGGTGAGAGATGTGGTGATATAGCACAAGGCGAATCACAACAGTGCTTTAGTACAATATTGATACAGGAACAAGTAGCCATAACAGAATGAATTTGGTAAGTAATGGAGTATATACTTTACTTGAGAAGGTGAAATCAAAGGTGATATCTTCCATGAGTCAACTTCCTGTTCCGGCAAATCAAGCCTGATATGTGATTCACTAAAAGAAACACTGAAGTGGTTGCCATCCTCAATCCATCTTTGGTACTGTTTCTTAATCGTCTAAAAATAAATAATAGTATTAGTAATACATGTAGTATATATTATACCATGCAGGGCTTCAAATTAGCACTAGCCCGAGGCTAGTGATACATGTACGGATATGGGAATTTGGATACCTTATTGCATCAAAGGCATATCATAGTGTAAAGGTTAGTAACCCAGCTGGCTAGAGGTACTTGTAGACATTTGATTGGATTTTTTCAGTAGCCAGCCCAAAAGTACAAAGTACTAACATAAATGTATAACAATTAATTAATACTAACCACGTGACCTTCAGCCAATCAGACCGTCCAGATCGTGTCACATGCCGTGGCATTAAATCATGTAAAGCACATTTTTCTGTGCATTAAGTTAATAACGCATATTCATCGGTGAGCCAGCCTACCACAAGAGTGTAGAGGCCACGTTTTGCATTTAGACATTCTCGAACGCCGACAATGCATTCACTGATTGAGCTAGTAGAAACAGTTTTGGACTTGCTGTTGTTTGCAGGACTGCTGTAGCGATTGCCTTTCATCTGATATTTGCATGTCTATTGCTTTGGCTAAGTTTTAGTCCTTAATAACACCACCAAAAATTGTGGCAGAACTCCATTAAAACACATCGATGCACAAGCAAGGACCCTTTAGTTACAGAATTATTTTGATGAAAATTTGACTTGCTCTAAATTGGCAGTTCGCCTGGCACGTTTCTTTAAAAAACACAGTACGCTAGCTGTTCCAAACTAGCACCGTTTTCTTCTGGCATGTCAAAGTTTACGACCATGTACTAAACTTCGAGATGGCCACCCCCACTCACTTCGGAACTGAAGCCACATAAGTGTTGCAGCCTTGTCACTTTCCAGCTAATTTTAGTTTTCATTCAGCCCTGCTGACTGATACAAAAACCTGGTGGTGTCCAGGTGAGCAAACAGCACAGTTTAGACTATATCCTATGCCAAAGTATGCACCCTGAACCCCTAAAATGCCAAAAGCGGCGAGGGGCTCTGTCCCTTCAAAATTCCCTCTGTGCTGTACGTTTTAGTGTCTCCTCTAACAGGTTACATGTATTAACAAAGTGTACATTAATTGACAAAAAATTAATGAAACACAAATTATTACCAGTATAATAGGTGAAATATTTTGTACAACCACAAAGTGGAAGTCGACAATCAAAACAGGATGATCATGAGCCATTTGTTCTTTGTAGAACATGAATGCTACAAATGAAGTCTCTGTATCACAAGGGGTTGTTTCTAGTAGAGAAAAAATCAGAGATAATTTACTCTAAAGATCGGAGGCCATGAGACAATTTGGGGTATCAAAATTCGTGACATTATCTGTAAATTGGCATAGCACTGTCGCTATAATTATACAGAAGCGGTTTTTGCCGTTTGAAAATTTACAGCAAGCACGTGGCGAGTAATCATTCATTTGCAGCAAGACCATTTTAAGCGCTAATCACTTTCCCGTTCAACACCGGACACAACCGGATCATGGGTAAAGCCAACCAGATTGACCTCACTTCGTTGACGGTATTTACTGCAAGTAAAAACACAAGACTTTCATCTCCAGCTAGCTACTTTGTGCACACAAGCGAAGTATAATTGCTCACACGAGCTATAGTAGGGTTTGCAAAAGCGCGCTTCTATCTCTCGAACAACCATCAAAGCGGGAAATACAACTGACTTTTTGCTTGATCTTACTGGTACACTGTGTCGACATGTAACTACACTATGGTATGGTACACTATGGTATAGCAAACAACACTGGATAATGACAATAATTGCATGGCTGCTACAGAATCACAGCAGACAAGAGCAGCTCAGTTCTTCTAGCCAACTGCATGATGCTTTCTTGTCTAAGATCATGGCAAAAGTGTTTGTTTGCAATGAACTCTACAGCTTACAAAGTGATATGCCATCGCTTTTAAGTAGCAAGTAGCTAGCCAAGTGCACAAGGTCTTGTGTTGTACCTCAATATCGTCAATGTGGGGTGCCAATAAATGGCACCTAAAACGATCTATATGGATTTATATACAGCGCTTTGCAGGTAGGTTGTCAGAAGCAAGCAGACAGGTCTAGCTTGTGGTTTGATGCAGTTTACACAATATGTACCATAAACAAACTGCCTTGAGAACCATTCTCCTTGAGATCAATACTAATGTGAGTGCAAAATAGCTGTGCTGAAGCAGTGGCTGAAAGTTTAGCAAAAAAATCCTTAGAAAATATTCAGATCGATGATTGTTCATCTGTCTCCACAGCAAGTTTGCTTGGCATTGTACGAACCGACTGTGCTTGAATGTCAACACTTTTAGGATCATTAATTTGTCAAGTTAGCATGCACACTTCTGTGAGTTATCTTGCACAACAGATAGGCAGACACCCCACGCGCACGCTTAGTATCAGTTTACATGTAGTCACGTGCTGAGTTGTTTGTGGTACATTGTGCAAACTGTATCAAACCACAAGCTAGACTGCTTCGGACAACCTGCAAAGCGCTACTCACCTCTAATTACGGACATCTCTGTCACTGACTCAGCGGCTGATAAAATAAACTGTTCGGCGTTTAATATTCAGCAGATAGTGCTAAAGGCTGGACACACACACTCGTCACAAGCGTATGTACATTGATTGATCGACAGTCAGTAGCGCTCAGAGCACGAATACCAGCTAGGGATACACTTCTTTCACAGGTCTAGCATCTTCTACAGGCCCCACCCTCTAAATTACCGAGAGCTCGCGACAAAAAACTGTCGATCAACTACACAGCCAATAATCCACATGGACGATACGAGCAAGTTGGCATTCGTTCCCGATACGCAACAGTTAACACGTTTGTATCATGTCTAGTCTGTTATATTGTACACGCACGATACAGTTATGTAATTTCAGTACGATACGTCCCGATGACTACATACTGTATCGACCATGTAAGCTAATCGGATGCGTAAGGCTTACACGCACGATTCAAAGAAGACCACTGGCATGAAACAGTGATGTAGTCATACATAGCCGATTTTGGTCTGTTTCTACAGGCATGAAACAGCATGATACAGCACGTGCCTTCAAGAAAGATGGCAGAGAGAAGGTAAGTCGAGATAACTACTATCATATAGATAATCGATAATCTATGGTACTATTCATGTCTATGCATGATTGAGAAAAGCTCAAATCTGCCAAGTGTTGTGATGTTTGGTTCCTTGCATACATATACAAATTGCAAGTTCACTGTTTTGCTTAGGTTTTATTGCCGTGTGTGCGAGATGGACTTTGACTTTCAGACAGGCACTCGATGTCTGCGAAGCACAAGAGGCGTAAGCAGATGTTAGAAGATAATGAAAGCATTTCTGAGACTTGTATGGATACTCTATTGATCGACTACTTAGGCACTGACTTCAGCAGCTTAGAAGAAGTAAGTCAGTAGCAGACACATAATACTCAAGCTGTACCACAGATAGTTTAGGTGAGAATTGTTGAATGTTACGACTTTTTGGTTACACCCACTAGATGGCAAAAGATACAATCAGTCGGCCAATGGTCCCAGTACAAAATTGAGGCGCCTTGAGCAGACCTATCTTAGAGCTTTGGCTGATACATAAAGAATTGCCTATCAACGTACTAGCTAAGCTGTGAAGAGGAGCATTTGTTGTGGTGCTGCTTCACCTGCTTTTAGCTGTACTTGAATTTGCTCGAATTTGTATTGGAACTATTGGATGACTGTGGCTTTTGCCATCTAGTGGGTGTAACCGAAAAGTCATAACTGAACAAGGCAACAATTCTCACCCAAACCATCTATAGCATAATGATTGAACGTACTGTACATGTACAGAATGTAGTTATGCAATTGTATAGTTACCCTATCAGTGTGAGCATATACTTTGAATTTATCATTAATGCTATTCTCATGTGTATTTCATCAAAGTTTCCTTCTTTGAGCTCAAATCTTACCAACAACATCTGGTGATTCGATCGTTGAGTGTATAATGTCAATGCAATCTGAAAACCCTGCCTATTAGTATACAGCACATAATTCTGGTATGTGTTCCAACTATAATTATTTTTCTTCCAAGGTTGGCTGTGTACAGAGTGCACTGAATGACGGTGCTCACATTAATGTGGGTGTCCCAGCTATTACACAGACTGCTGAATCATCTGATGATGAACCTGATGAAGGTATCTGGAATACTTTACAATCTATATGCATTATGTGTACAAACTTGCAGATGAATTGTCAGCTATGTGGGAAACACTTCATGATAGCAAAGACTTCTATCCATTTCCATCCAGAGCACATGCATTATTGTATATACTTCTCAATAGCCCAAGGCCAATGGTACATTATCTTCTACCTTGGACTCATGCAACCAGTAATTTTTGTAGGGCGAGAGTAACCTCAAATTTATTTGGTTCACACTCAAGCAGCTATGCCCTGTTGGCATACCTAGTTTCAGCGAGGTTAAAAAAATTACCCTGCCAAGATTTATTTTGACTGAAAAAGTGAGTGTTATTATTGCCTTGCTGTAATCCATTGTTTCATACCGTTGTAGTTTCAGTCTGACACTGAGATTCCCTTTTATGTCAATAATGTAACAAAGCATTTTACGAAGTTGCATGGGAAATCCAGTCACTGCAAATGTTCTTCATCGTTACCCTGAGAAGCCCCTTTCTAGCTCTACGTATGTTTTGATACCACTTATTTTGGTATTACTTCAAAATTATAATTGACAGAGAAATTTTTCATGGAAGAGTATGGCACAGTGAGGAGAAGTTTTTGTTCCCAATGGCTATCACCTCATCAAACAGGCATATTTTTGTAAACGATTTTGTCACTTTGACTCTCCCAAACTTAGGAGTTACTATTGCAAAGGTACTGAAGTTCTTTCAGAAGGTCACCTGCAGTATAATAAACATTCGTGTATACATATTTGCTGCTCCATTAGGAGGATTGCTCGTCTGTATTTGCTAGTGTGGACCTTATACTCACTAGGGAAAACTTTTGGAGAAGATTTCCCAACATTTAGTTGTCTTTATGCGGAGTCTTCTTTTTATGCCGTTGCTGATCAAGTAGAGGTTGACCTATGTGATATTTGTGGTCTTCCTCTTAATCTGGTCAAGGCTGACATCTCCACACAAACACTAGTTGCAATGTCACCTCAAGTAAGTGTATTCCAGCCATCTTTTGCATGTGACCGGAGAATATTACCATTCTCGTCAGAATGCATTCCACAGCTTTCACATTTTAATTTACTTGTCAGTACTGTACAATAATAAAATACACTTGAGAGCAGCACTTACGAAATTCCATCTGTATGTACCACCACACTGATGCATAGGTCTATTTCCATTATTATAGGAATATACCCTATACACATCTCCGCACCCCTTAAAGACTACTGCTAGTGGCCGCCCTATTGTCATTGTTCCTTTGGTTCTCTTTTGTGACAATACAAGTGGCAACAAAGGGAATAAATTTGACTCATGGTCACTTGTGCTTGCCGGTCTACCACAAAAAGAAAGCCGAAAGCCGGCTAATTCCCATCTGATCTCTTGCTCAAACCTTGTTACACCGCTTGACATGGCTGAACCAATTGTAACCCAGTTAAAGAAACTCGAGAGTAGTGGTGTTGAGTGTTATGATGCTTTGCTTCAAACCACTGTATTGTTGTTCGCTCCAGTGATTTTAATGCTAGCTGACAATCCTTGACACTCCGAGCTGTTAAGCCATAGAGGTTCCATGCAGTGCTAACAAATTCTGTCGGATGTGTATGGTATGTACTGAGTGCTGAAGTGTTTTGTTGAAGTTAACTATCTTTAAATTTCCAGAGTGATAGGATTCATTCACCCACAATTGTAGGTGCTATACGGTCAAAGGAACTTGCCGAGACTCAAAGACAGATCATCTCCCATCAGGCATCCGAAAAAACAAGAGAGTCGAAGAGGACTGAGTATGGTATGAATGAAAACCACAATCCTCTTTTTGACTTATCTGTGGACTTATATCGGTGAGGAAAATTTTAATCCTATCATTATGTTTGCATCAATATTACAGTTCATCACCGGTTGAGACATTGCACACAATCCTTCTTGGAATATGCAAGTATCTGTTAAAGTCCTTTATGCCTACTATGTCAAAGACACAGAAGAAGGAAATTAATGCCAGAATTTCAGCTTTTCATACTTCTGGATTTACCGTGAAAATGTATGGGAATGTATGTTATTACTATCAATCATTTGTAGGACGAGATTACAAGGGCTGGATGCAGATGGCTTTGTTCATTCTAGTCCCTTATCTTTCACTGAATCAGAAGAAGGTTTGGCTGTATCTCTCAAAGGTGAATGATAGATAGTAACACATTCACTAACCCAAATCACCTTATCTCGCTAGATATACAGGATGGTATACTGCATTCCATTTACTAGCACCGAAGCAAATGACCTTCGTATACTATGCCAACAATTTGTGGATTCTGTTTCAGAGTATTTACCAGAGCACTCTCACAAGTTGAAAGTGCACCTGCTACTTCATTTAGTAGATAACATGCTGGACTACGGCTGTTGCTCTTGTTTCAGCACCAAAAGGTGAAACAAAGTAATTATTATTATTACTATGACTATGTATAATGATGCAGGTTTGAGGCAGAGAATTCCTTCCTTATAGAGCACAGTATGTCTTTTCAAATAGGAGAGCACCAAGCAGAGACATTTGTAATAGCTTCGCACTTATTAGTGATCTTCGGTACATTTCAAGTGGCGGATACCTCCCTAATGGCAGTCAGCACAGGTTTGTACCTGAGCTAAGAATTTTTATCAACATTCTTATTCTCTGTTTCCCTATAGGTGTGGTGAGGGACTGACCAAGCTCTTTACGAGTAACTTTGTTCAGTCATACATAAATTGCTTGCCACCAAAAGACCTCAATGCTGATAAAGCGATTTACCAACCTGGTTCTCTGAGAAAGGTAAAACTTTAATTGTCAGTTAAGCTATATGCCTATTATTTTACATAGCTATCTGGAAAAACAAAAAGGTGCCCATTGCTCAACATCACCGTCCATGTATTGGAGTATGAAAGTCCATTTCTGTTGAAAGAGCTGTTACGTACAAATTACACAATAACTCTACCTCCTTCATTGAGTCTTCAAACGAGCATTCTGGGACACGGCGCAGTTGTGTCTAACAATACACTTCTGGTTGATGTAGGAGATTTCATTCAGATTGATAATGAAGTTAGCAAACACATACACACCAGTAAATAATACAAAATTAGGGGTATCTAACCGTGTGTAATGTGAAGAAATGCTGTAAGGGTGCATGTTTGTAATGTAGATTACAGACACAAGAGTTAGATGTATACGTTGTACTCTGGTTATAAATGTCTTGAACACATGTATTATAAACACAGTGATGATACCAAAGTTCATAATTATAGTATAGTCAATTAGAGCTGAATTATAATTCTACTCTTGTTTCCACACAGATGAGATATGGTTATTTATTGGGTTGTTTTGAAGCAGAAGGAAATCGCTACTGTCTGGTACAGCCCATCTTGCCTGTTTGTGAAAGGCGTGGAATCCATGCCAAGAATGAGTTCGACTGTCCAATATTATGGCTATCGTTTTCTGTAACTGTCATCTCTTCATCTCTCATCTATTCTCCTGTTTCTTTTGTTCATCAGTGTCAATCTTCTTGTAGCTTAACCGACAAACGTGTGTCTATTTTAGCAGAAAGAGAACATTCTTTAACATCTAAACTTGTTTTTGTACACAATTACACCAATCGGCAGTTCTGTTTTAATATTTTCTGTATGAACCAATAAATATGCTAAAAATAATTTTATTCATCAATATTATTATTGAGTCTGTCCGTATCAGACGCAAATCAGGCACGATACAGATGCGTATTCTGACCGATACGTGGGCGAAATGACGGGTCCGAATCGGACCTTTGCCTTAAATGTACGATACATAGCAGTCATCACAGTCACGTTTCGCGCCCGTATACAGGTCTGTATCGGGAAAAGATTATTGGCTGTGCCCCACAAAATCGTGGGGTCGCGAGCGCGCATCCATAGCGCACTTTTGCTTGACGTATGACGTATAATGTAACGATTCATATACGCGATCCGCGCGACTTTCTCCACAACGACAGACATAGCCTCAGTCAAGTCATTATAGTGGTGTTGGATACCGATTGCGTCCAGGGTACGAGGCTACGTCCAGGTTGTGCTTTCTGCTTTCGCGGTCGCCGCCATATTGCATCATAGATAGTACACATAACGGGATTGGTGACTCCAAATCACGTAATACAATTCTGCGCGGCGCATCCGCGTTACAATATTTGGCCGCATGGTCGCAGCTGGCAACGGCGAGGAATGGCTAGTCAGCTGTAAAAACAAGACTATTTACAAGTGCTTGTAGAAGGTAGGCTGCATTACACAGTGTAAATTTACAGATTGAGAAGTGGTCTAACTAAAGATAGTTGTTTTATCTAACCAAACTGTTATTATTATGTACAAATCTCGGGTTTGGTCAAACTGGAATGTGCGTCTCTTCAGTGCAAAATTTTCTGTACCTGTATACACGCACAAACATTAGCTTTCTACAACTGCATATAAAAAAATGACAGAGAAGGAGTTGTTGTATGCCTTTAGCCACTTTTCTTCTTTGTGCTTGAATTTTTTGTTAAAAATAAAGTGATCAATGTAGGAGAAATGATTAATTTAGTTGCAGATTTCCTGTACCTATTTTGGAGAAGCAAATAATTGTAGTCAATATATTTTTGAACCAAATACTAGTGATAGGTCTATATTATGCCATTAGATGTCTTACGTAGCTCTGAAATAAAGATCAGAGGGTTCACATGAACATTATAATTGTTGCTATTTTTAGACAATGGGAAGAAAGCATAGGCTTAAAGTTGTAAAGTATCAGAACTCTAAGTCACGTCAACTGGATGTTTCAACATCTACTACAGCTACTGTATTACCCATCTCTCTACCCCTTGAGTTGTGCAATGTTGACACACTGCCAGCTCTTCAGGCTCAACTTGAGCATCTTTCTCTGCCGGCACAGTGGTTTTCTAGTCCAGTATCAGAGAGTATGCACCAGCTATTTAAGATCAATGCTAGTGCTGCTCAAGTTTCACTATCAGTTCAAATCAACAGCCAACTGAACTGGACAGTCACTGTTGCCGGCAACAACATCTCTGCCGATTTCTTTTCCCGATCTGAGTTGGATGCTGACACAAAGCTTGTAAGCAGTCAGCAAGCATTACATCTTCTGTCATACCTTGAAAAATGTCAGCTGTGCATTGGGAACACAGATGAGAAATTTCTCTGCTTGTACAAGAATGACACGACTCCAGGTACATACAATTTTTCTTTAAAACATTAATTATTATTATTAGTAGGTGCCTTATCTGCTATCCGTCATCCCGAGTGCCAAATTCTCCTACCACCATGGCATTCTTCAACTAGATGCACTCTCTGTGTCCGTCAAAGAGCTTCGTTGCGCATGAAAGTATGGCGCCAGTCTGTGACTGATGCAGACCAGAGAACTTTACCATCCAGCCACACTAACTACAAGTGCTTGTCCCAACCTGAGCTAGTTAAGCGTCTAACGAACGAGCACCAATTGCGTCAAAACTTGACCAAGCAGAATCTGCGCCTGAGAGAGAAAATCGCTACGTCAACTGAGACATTTGGATTGGAGGTTGAAGAAGAGTTACATGATGATCTGACCAACATAATGGAAACAAAAAGAGCACAGTTTTTTGAGTCCTTCTCTCCAGGCTCTTTTCAGGTACAATACTTAGTAAAATGTGATTTAATAGTAATTATTATTCTCTGTTTACATGCTAATAGTATTCATGTTCTTTTGAAACAACTACATGTACAAGTCATGTATAAATAATTATACAGGAGGTGTTTTGGAACCAACAATTTGAGGCAGCATCTAGAAACAAGCATGGAATGCGATGGCATCCTTTGATGATTCGGTGGTGCCTTTACGTGCAGTACTTGTCCAGTGGTGCATACGAGGCTCTAAGAGAATCTGGCATAATCAAGCTACCAAGCCAGAGAACTCTTCGTGATTATACTCATCACATTGAAGCTGCTCCTGGTTTCTCTACCGACACAGACATACTGCTCATGAAGGCTGCTGAGATCGATGTCTGTCCAGATAGAGACAGAAATGTCCTGTTGCTCATTGATGAAATGTACATCAAAGAGGGTTTGGTGTATGACAAGCATAAGGGAAATTTCATCGGATTTTGCAACCTTGGAAGCATCAATCAGCATCTGACTGCTTATGAGGATGCAATCAACAAATCACACGAAGCACCAGCTATTGCCAAAACGATCACTGTTTTTATGGTGCGCGGTCTTTTCACCAAGTTGCAGTTTGCTTATGCACAGTTTCCTGGCAACAGTGTAAATGGGGAAATGCTTTTTACCCCATTCTGGGAAGCAATAAGTCGTCTAGAAAGCTGTGATTTTAAGGTGATTTTCATTTGGGGATTTATGTGCTGGTATACATGTTAGATGTTCACTTACCAATTTTCAGTGGACGAAATAATAACTTTCTATTATTATGTTAGGTGCTTGGAGCTACATTGGATGGAAATGCTGCAAACAGGAGGCTTGTGAAGCTCCATGATCCATCTTGCGAGGTCGTTCACAAAACACCGAATCCGTACTCAATAGATGACCGCTTCATCTACTTTTTTTCTGACCCTCCACACTTGCTGAAGACAACAAGAAACTGCCTCTTGTCCAAAGCAAGGTCACTCTGGGTAAGCTAAAAATTTAATTGCTGTAAGCAGTACTGTAACAAACACAGTGTAATGGAAAGGACATCGCGTGGAGTCACATCACTAACCTATACTACCAAGACAGGAACGGAGTTGGGATAACAATTCTGCCGAAGTTGAAGTTGGAGCACGTTGCCCTTACATCGTTCTCTAAAATGCGAGTGGATCTCGCAGTACAGGTACATGTATGATTGTTGACAATAATGATATGCAATACTTATGTAATATCAACAGGTGCTGAGTGAATCTGTGTCAAATGCTTTGTTGTTAAGTGGCAATGAGGAAGTTAAGGAGACAGCAACATTCATACAATTAATGGACAAGTTCTTTGACTGCATGAATGTTAAAAACTTCTCACAGGGGTCACATAAGAGAAAACAATTTCAGATGCCATACAAAAGTGGAGCAGACAGCAGACTGACAGTTAGTATAACAACAGTTATATTTATAATGCTCAATGTTATTTTAGTGGCTTCGTGACGAGTTTCTTGGATACCTTGACCAATGGGAAAAATCTGTGAAAGCAAGACCAGGCTTCACAGATGAGGAAAAGTCTAGGATGCTGTTGAGTCCAGCAACAAGACTTGGCCTGAGGATGACAAGTATGTTATAATTTTTATTTAAAAATACACAACTCACTATGAATTGTTTCCAACTGCATAGCACTCTCGTTCATAGAGATGGTGAAGTATCTGTTTACTCTACCAGATGTCAGCGTGTTTCTCAGTCAGAGAATTTCCCAGGATCCCCTTGAAAACTTCTTTGGATGCCAGCGCCAGCGAGGTGGAACACACGACAATCCAAATGTGCAAGAGTTCCAGAAGAATATGCAAGCACTGAGAGTTATCAATTCCTTCATCAAAACTCCTGTAAAAGGCAACTGTCGAGATCTGGAGACATGGACATGGAATCATTGGAGAGTATGAGCACCCCACTACCCAAACGTAAAAGAAAACGAACAACACCACCTGCTAACTCAAGCATACAGCAGCCACTTACCACCAACAGCCAAGTCACTCAAACAACCACTAGTACTAACAGCCAACCCTCACTCACAGTGGCAACCCTCACTCACAACAGCTCTCACTCACAGCAGCCAACCCTCACTCACAACAGCTCTCACTCACAGCAGCCAACCCTCACTCACAACAGCTCTCACCTCGGCTCTCACTCACAACAGCTCTCACTCACAGCAGCCAACCCTCACTCACAACAGCTCTCACTCATAGCAGCCAACCCTCACTCACAACAGCCAACCCTCACTCACCACACACAGCAGTACGCCAACCAATAACAGCAAACTACTTCAGGCTCACAGTGCATGACAAGTAGTAAATACGTCCCATAAACAGATATCAGAGATCCGAGGATAGAACAGATGAATTAACATTAACACTCTTTAACCAGAACCTGTTTATAACAACAGCAGATAATGTACAACTTTGTAGAATTCAAGCTCTATACCTTAATCAACTTTGATCATGTTCATTGTTGTAGTCAGCTAACTCATTGGTACAGTACAGCATGCAGACTAATAGACCAGCTGCTGATGATTCTTTCAAATTTACTTTCTTATTATTCAACTTAAACTATGCAGAGTTGTAATTGTATGTACATGTAATGTGTTGTGTAATAGCAAGAGTGATACTGTTGTTAGTTAGTGACATGAGTGGTGGTGGTGGTGGTGGTGGTGGTGGTGGTGGTTATGGTTTGAACTACTATAGCTGGGTTGGTTGTAGTCTAGAACGATATGCACTATTTATTTTACGGCCTTTCGTAGCCCTTTAGACTTTTGCAGAGTTTTTGCAGTATTGATTTTGTGCTGCTCAATCCATGCACTGGCGTATGAGAAGCCCCTTACAGTCACAAACAGTTCTACGATCATTCTAAAAAGGAGCTTGCTGTCTTCGTCTTCCCATTCGTTTGATAGCCAAGTCCAGATAGTTTTCACTTCATCGCTTTCAAACACTCGCCTAGTCACAACCTCCTTAAAGTTTTCGGTAACAACAGCAGCGTGTCGTTGCAGGTGTGAACGTACTTCAAGTTCCATTGCTTGGAACAGGGAGAAGGCGGTGTCGTTTACCCGACACAACCCGCCCCTGTCCACCAGATCCAGCCACTCCTCCGATGCAAGATTGCCGCTAGACTCCTGCAAAAGATCTTGCAGACACTTTTGCAGCCTGGTGTTGAAAGCACTCGGATGGAGGTTGAGCTTTTTAAAGACTGCTCGTGGAACATACCCAGCTGCATAGCGAAGGGCATGCATGTCTCGCAAGGTGAGACTAGGCCTAGTAGATCCCTCCGATGCTGAGTCTTGTGCCGGTGCAGCTGCCGGCAAGGGAAACTTCTTTTTGACAATTTGAGCCAGCATACCATCTCCAACTATCTGCCAGAACAGTGGATGCGCTTTTACAATGCCCAGATTGAGAAAAAAGGCCTGCCACACAGCGGTGTATTCTTGTGAGCATCGTAGATGATGGTAGCTTGACCATATCGTTTCCCGCCCTCGCTGATCTAGCGGCTGAGCAGTGGAAGTCAAAGGGATGCACTTTCCAAGTTGTTGAGCTAAAGAATTTGAAAAAACTTCAGCAGCAGTGGAATTAAGCGGGCGTGTTAGCCACGCAGCCAGTTCCTTCCCTAGTTTTACAACCTCAGCAGCATTTCTGCTGGGTAGCATAGACTTCTCGCTGATGACCGCTTCAACAACCGACAGTAGAACTATATTAAAGAGCAGTATCTTAGTAATTACAGCAGTATCTTAGTATCAATGTACCTTGCTGCTGAGTTTGTGTCTCTGGTACACGAACAGGAGCTGCATTTGAACTCACCGCCATGGCTAGATACTTAATATGCATTATGCAGGCGCAAACGCGGCGCTGTAACGCGGATGTGCCGTAAAAACAGTGATAATTTACGGGAGTCACCAATCCCGTTATGTGTACTATCTATGATTTTTTTTTTTTTTTTTTTTTTTTTTTTTTTTTTCAGAAGAAGAGAAACATATATACTTTAATGGCAATAGTGATAGAGTAATGATTATAATAAACGACATGTGTTAGTTGGTTAGTCAGAGAGTGATGCCGGACTCGGAGTTAACCAGATCAGCCACTGCAGGGGTCTTAAGAGCGTGGCCGCAAGTAGAACGCGAGCCTCGGAGAGATCTGATGGCAGATCGCAGAAGAGAGAAGCCTAAGAGGCATCTCAACCAGCACAGGGTAGATGAGTACGGCTGATCCCATTTAGTAGCAAGCATTGAAGCAAGACGCTTGTAGAACACTGTTGCCTCATTTGCAAGACCACCAGTGGCAGAGAGGACAAGAGGAGTAAATGAAGAGTGTTCAATTTCTCTTATCCTTTGTGAGTATGCTCGCTTCTTTGCCAGCTCATGTACTATCTATGATTGCATGCATGAAATCTGAGCCACACCTTTTTTACACGCCACTTTGTAGGCGTGGTTGCGCACGTGAGCTCACAAGTTGTTGGCTTTTTGCTAGCTAGCTCGCCTCCTGAATCGTGATCGCGCTAGAGAGAGAAGAAAGCCGAGCAATCATGGGTGAACAGTTGCTATGGGCTGTCAAGAACGGAGAGAGTGACGTGGTCAAAAAAATAATCGTAAGTAGATAGAAGTCGGTTCGTATTGCATGTCCAGTTGCCCTCCTTACACTTGTGCCTCTCTTGTTGTGTCTGTAGACTGATTCTAAAGTGAACGTCAATGCTGAGCTGATGAATGGTCGTATGGCGATCCATTATGCAGCTGACTACGGTCATGATAGTGTAATAGAAGTACTCATTGGCTTGAAAGCTGATGTCAATGTAAGATAAGAATGTAGAACTAGACACTCACTCACACACACACACACACACTGAACAGGTACACTGCTGACACACATATTGTGTCGTTCAAATTCATCCCATGTCTGTGTTTACAAATGTACGTATCGCCATTTTATTTTCCAAAGCTGAAGCTAAAAGTGTCGAATGTCACCTTCATGCACTAATGTGTTCAGTCTCTGATCATCCTCCATCGTGTGAATAAAGACAACAGTGACTACAGAGACTGAACACATCAGTGACACTCGGTGCTTTCACTTCACAATTTCAAAAAGGAAGAGATTTGTATTAAGTGCTCAGGTTTTGATACCATTAATATTTATTATTGGTCAGCTCAAGGAGGAGGTTATGATAACTTAGTATCATTGGTTTCCTGTTATAGTAAATATTGTGTTGATGTTATTGTCTGTCTATGATACACACTATCTGTGAGACACACAACACAAACCAAACCAGACCATGTTGACTTGACCAAGTAGTTATTTTTGCAATGATATGGTAGGCCGGTCACAGTAAATATTTAGGTCACAATGCATAAAATAGACAGATTGTGGTGCTGAAGTGGTTAAAAATTGGTTTCTCAAAAAAATCTCTCCCTCCCTCTCTCTCTCCCTCCCTCTCTCTCCCTCTCTCTCCCTCCCTCTCTCTCCCTCCCTCTCTTTCCCTTCCTCTCTGGTAGTAATTGTGGTGGTATGTGGTGTGGTTGTAATGAAATCAATATAATCATCATCTCTCAGTACACTTGTACTTTTATGGTCTAAGCAGCCATGATAAACAGTATTTGCATATGTGTTATCATGAGCTGAACATACATTCCATCATCATTGAGTGGATTAACACATGGTGTTCATGTGTTTGACACTGTTGGCTTCACATGAACTATGATTGGAATCCTTCTGTGTAGTACAGCTGTGTACTGGATTCATAAACTCACTTTGTGGTTTACCTCTATTGATAAAGCAGGCACACATGCAACAAGCACTGTATTGATAAGAGATTAGAGATTTGATGCTTTATAAGATGCTAAAATGCTTTATACATACTAACATCTCATGAAGTGCCTATCTTCCGCCCACTTAGTCTCTGTATTCACTTTATACATGCTTGAAGGTGACAGACAATCTCATTTTAGCAGCTATACAAGCTGTGTTTTAAACACTTCATGTCGCTTTGAAGATCCTTGCCTTTTGAATGTCTCTATCAGTAATAGTTATTTTCCTTCACATGTATGTGTTAAGCCTAATACTTACACCATTATTAGTTGCTAATTCTATGACTGTAACTTTGTGAGGTTAAATTTTCATTCTACCGGTCTACAAGAATGAAATTTTTTGTACGTGTGAAAATTTTTTTGTACGTACGAAAATTTAGCCTAGCACGTTGTGAGAACTTACAATGGGAACCTAATCCAAGCCAGTAGTACGTGACCAGGCTCAGTGGGTTCCAATCCATAAGGGATTTTTGTCTGGGGTAATGTCAAGTAAATAGGCATCCAGGTGTGGTTTGCTTGGGCAACTAAAAACAAAATTTTAACTCTCAAACTTCTGCCTCTCGTAACCAAAACGAAAATTTAACCTCACAAAGCATCCCAGCTATATGGTGTTTTGTTCTCAAAATGCTCTACTATGATGTACTTACTATCTCTGTATCACATTTCTCAATCAGCATCTTTGATTAGACTGTGCTGTGTATCATTTTACTTGTCTTACTCTACATAGCTTCCAGACAAGCACGGCATCACACCTCTGTTGGCAGCAATCTATGAAGGTCATGAAAACTGTGTCAAACTCCTCGTTGCTAAGGTGAGTCCATAGTGATCCATAATCTCTATATCTCTTACTCTCTCTCTCTCTCTCTCTCTCTCTCTCTCTCTCTCTCTCTCTCTCTCTCTCTCTCTCTCTCTCCCCCTCTCTCTCTCTTCCTCCCTCTCCCCATCTCCCCCTCTCTCTCTCTCTTCCTCTCCTCCCACCATTCCCCTCTTTCTCTCTTCCTCCCCCTCCCACCATTCCCCCTCTCTCTCTCTTCCTCCTCCTCCCACCATTCCCCCTCCCCCTCTCTTCTCTGTCAGGGTGCTAATAAAACTGGTAAGGCTCCCGATGGATCATCGTACATAGATTGTGCAGAAACTGACGAAATCAAGGCTCTACTCAAATGACCTATTGATAAACCACGCTACTAGTTCGTATCACAGACATTGCTTGTTTCTTTTTGGCTGAGGATTGTGTAATTGTTATTCATAGTGTGCGTACATTTGTGAAGTACATGTACATGTATAGATTTTCACTGTGCAAGACTGATAATTTGTGTAAGTGAACAATTACAGTATAAGAGGAAGGTATACTGTGGAACCCCTCTTAGAGGACACCCTCATCCCTCTATAATGGACACTTACTGAATCCCAAATATAACCCACAAAATGTATAATAAACCCCTGACCAGAGGACACCCTCTCTATAATGGACACTGTTGGTCCCGATGGTGTCCGCCTTAGAGGGGCTCCACGAATAAATAAATATAAATAGTAAATACGAATAAACAAATATAAATAGTAAATACGAATAAACACAGGTTCCATTTTTGGTACTTGGGGCTCTCATCCACCTATTTTGCGAAACTTTCTTTATACCTCAGTCAGTGTATATTTTGCTCATAAAAAAAGATTATTGTTCGTTTTCATTTCAAAGCAATTCTCATTATTTTTTCATTTTTAGACATCTTTCAGAATAAATTATGCTCCTTTGTGATTAACTATGCACAAACCAAAATCATTTCATTGTTGCCTTTCAAAAAGAACAGAAAGTTCAAGTGACAACAGTTGAAGACATTTACAACCATCGACAGGTTCCAACAGCACTCCTTGAGCTTATAGCTAGGTAAGACCATAGTTCTGATGAGGGTACGGACAATGTGTGAGTTGCCAGAAGTCAACTGGTGGGTGTGGATTATTCCATCGCCTCAACACATGCAATCGTTTGTCGAATTTCATAACTTTATAATATGACGGGGAAGAAATGATGTACATGAACAGCACACACAGTGAGTTACACAAAATCACACACATTGATTTTGAACACAGTTACTATGATACAGAGATGTTTAAAACCTGCAAAGTTCAACATGTTATGACACACACACAAACACTCCATGTCTCAATGGCAATGCTCGTTTCTTTCTCTGTCATTCATGCCGAAAATATGGCGAGTTCGTGCGAAAATGAAATAACCAATACCAGCACCGAAACACACTGCAAGAAACAGCCAAACATTGAACGTCATAGCAACCAGCATGAGAATGTAGCCGTGACCGACTTGGACAACGTGCAGAACAGACTGCAGCAAGTGAACAGAGAGGCTGATGGTGAAGCCCTTCTTACTGCAAAGAGAAAGGGAGGGAGAGAGAGAGAGAGAGAGAGAGGGAGGAGAGAGAGAGAGAGAGAGAGAGAGAGAGAGAGAGAGAGAGAGAGAGAGAGAGAGAGAGAGAGAGAGAGAGAGAGAGAGAGAGAGAGAGAGAGAGAGAGAGAGAGAGAGAGGAAGGGAGAGAAAGAGAGGGGAAGGCATGGAGGAGAATAGTAAGAGGAAAGAAGAGACCAAGGAAGAGATTTAGGTAGGGAGAGAGGGAGACAGTCAATTAGTGAAAGGTACGAAGCAGATAAGAAAATAATTATAAAAGCTCATTGTTGACGGTAGTATTATCTTACTTAAATCTTGATGAATTGCTGTTGTTCTTTTCCTCAAGACTCTCATAGGAGTTGGTTGTCACACGAGCTGGGGACTTGGTTCTCTTCATGTCCCAGTACAGCAATACATCACGGAGAGTCTTCAACCCCTCGTACGCGATGGCTATCAATATCACCGCAATAATGGCTCCGACCATTTCTAAAAAAACACAGAATTGTCATAATATCAGCTGTTGCTACTCTATAATAATTCAATTACTCTAATTTTACGAAAGAGCTTCTTTTAATGCTGAGAGAAACCATAGAGTGTCACCTTCATGCACTAATGTGTTCAGTCTCTGTCTCTGATCATCCACCATCGTGTGAATTGAGACAACTGTGACTACATGAACACGTTGGTGCACAAAAGGAGACGCTCTATACATCAGCATTATTTCACCAAACACACTATAGCTGTGTGTTTATGGTCAGTAATCTCGTTAGCTCTGAGACTAAACTACCGGAAAACAAAGCATGTTTCTCTTACGTCCTGGGTTGGTTATCTGCCAGGTGTAGAACAACAACCGCTCACAGCTATCAAAATGAAAGAACATCTAAAGAAATGGAAGAATCGAGTGAATTATATAGTATCACAGCCTCCCAAGCTCTGGGAGCGAGCAGTACGCGTGTCTGTACCTTCATCCCAGGCATCATCATGCCTCCCATCATGGGCATGGACAAGTCACACGTCCCATTCATGTCCATTCCTAGATCCATGATCGCCGGCTAGCTCGATCGTAACGTACGGTTGTGAGAGATTTATATAGCAGCTAAACTCCTGGAGTTCTTTTTGAGGGGCTTGCGGGAACGAGCGGGAAAGCAAGTCACGAGCAGCTGTACAGTATGGTCACGAGATCAGTTCACACTGACCGCCCACGCAATAACTGATCACAAAACTGGTCACGTCCGTAAATTTAACTACATCGTACTCCGGTGCTTTACTGCTGCACAGGTGAAAATACAGATTAAAATCGTTATTGAGACAACTATAGTTAAGTGTTTATAATTAATTTTACCATTATAGACAATGCAATCATCAAAATTAATAATAAATAAAATTAATGCGACAAAAATAAACAATTCCACAATAAAAATAGTTGATCACATGTAGAGAGTGTACAGAAAACTAATAATACCATGATGATAATGATACACTAAAATAATACTCTTGAGACGAGATGCAAAGATTCTGTATTTTTACACGAGATTGATGCTGCTGTTATTGATGCTAATCGAATACATCGAAATCCAGATCACCGAAGAGTGTGTTTTGCTTGAAAGGGTCGGCGTCTACTTGGTTCAAAAACTGCTGAAGGTCGCTCGTGCCTTCCAAACCACCGAGCAAGGTCTGGTATGCCTCTGCGGAACCTTCTAGATTCACTTCAGTCGTGAAAAGACCGGCGGGAAACTCGTAGTTCATGTCAACTCTATGCGGAGGTGGAGCGGTCATACGGTTGTACTCGTCCACTATTCGTTGTGCCGTGATGCGATTTTCTGAGACAGTTGTATTTGCTGGTGAAGAAGAAACGACAGCTGTTGTTTGTGTGGGTCGGCCGTGAGAGATGCTTCCCGGCAGACTGCCCGGGAGAGTGGGCATGCCACTGTGCCCTGGGAGTTGCTGAGGAGGCATGGCTGGTATGGCTCCCGGGTGACGCATATCGGTTTCGAAATTCGGTAAAATGTTCATTAGTTCAGATGGTAGGGAAGGTTCCGGGTGACGCTGCTGATGTTGGTGGGCTGGTTGTTGAGGTGGTTGGTAGCGATGCTGGGGGATTGGCTGGGGTTGAGCAGGGCCGGCAGTATCTTGATCGAGAGATCCCAGCACGATACTGGACAGGTTCCTGGTGTCAGACAGTTGAGATTCACCAGCTGATGAACTACACAGAGAGAAGGAAAATATTATAGATACAAGCTCTCAAGAACAGTAAAGAAAAATAATAATTATGTACATGTACAAACATTCAAATGAACATAAGGTTTTTAAAATGAAGAATTCTACTTTTTATTTGCTGGACACAAAGTTGACAAGGTTTGACAGAATTTGAAGGATATTATGCTTAGAGTATTTTATCATGATTCTACTAATGCACAACAAGAAAGGGTTCTATGGTTGACTAGACACACTTCCCATCACCGTGATGCATACGCACAGACGCCTGCCAAACAAAATATTTAGACATTGTGGTAGTTAAGACTAATTTCCTTAATGGTGGATCCTTGTTGTAATAAAATCATACGGGGCTTGCTTATGCATGCCCCAAACTATATACGCAATCAGAATGCAACAGGTACTAATGGTACGTGAGTTGTACTTACACTGTGAGGGCGATGTTGGTGCAGACCACGTATTCTACTTGATGAGAGAATGGATTCACGAAACTGAACGATTTCATAGCAAGAGCTATCCACTTCTGAGTCTTGCTGAGAAACCGGTAGTGTACAGTAGGCATTGGACCACGCTGCTTCATAGCTAGAGGGAGAGAGAGAGAGAGAGAGAGAGAGAGAGAGAGAGTGAGTGAGAGAGAGAGAGAGAGAGAGAGAGAGAGAGAGAGAGAGAGAGAGAGAGAGAGAGAGAGAGAGAGAGAGAGAGATAGTGAGATAGTGAGTGAGTGAGTGAGTGAGTGAGTGAGTGAGTGAGTGGGTGGGTGAGTGAGTGAGTGAGTGAGAGAGAGAGAGAGAGAGAGAGAGTGAGTGAGTGAGTGAGAGAGATAGTGAGTGAGTGAGTGAGTGAGTGAGTGAGTGAGTGAGTGGGTGAGTGAGTGAGTGAGTGAGTGAGTGAGTGAGTGAGTGAGTGAGTGAGTGAGTGAGTGAGTGAGTGTGAGTGAGAATGTAATGGTCTCTCACCATCGTTGTGTAGTTGCACCATTTTTTGAATATCCTCAGGATGGAAGTACTCATAGGAGACTTGACCAATCAGATCCTGT
>OZ024788.1:2707694-2833065 GCA_964017065.1 Haliclona indistincta | reverse complement strand
TACAGTTCTGTTGACACTGGCAGCAAGAGCTGAATAGAGAATAAATAAACAAAGTTTGAGCAAGAGTATTAAACAATTACACACACATACATGTATATAGAACAAAATTTAGTGTATTTACAGCAGAATGGAGAGAGGGGAGAGAGGGAGAGAGAGCGAGAGAGAAGAGAGAGAGAGAGAGAGAGAGAGAGAGAGAGAAGAGAGAGAGAGAGAGAGAGAGATGAGAGAGAGAGAGAGAGAGAGAAGAGAGAGAGAGAGAGAGAGAGAGAAGAGAGAGAGAGAGAGAGAGAGAGAGAGAGAGAGAGAGAGAGAGAGAGAGAGAGAGAGAGAGAGAGAGAGAGAGAGAGAGAGAGAGAGAAAAGGAGGTGTGAGATATGAACGAGTGAGTCATTACCTTCCTCCACATCAAAGCAAGCTAGCTGTTCCTTCACCTTAGCAATATCCTTCGGATGAAGAATATCATAGAAACATGAGCCGAGCCACTTATCCTGCACAGAACAACATAACACACACCATCTGTGATCTTCCCTTCTCAACTCACCGGAGATTCACTCAACACATCGTCGATCGTGTCAGACACGAACAGCACACGCCCTCGCTCACAGCTTATAATCACCATGAACCCATTGGCAGCCTTCAGAGAGAAAAGAGAAATTTGAAAAGGCTGTGTGAGAAGAGCAAGCTAGCATACCTCAACCACTAGCTGCTTGAGTTCATCGTCAGTGAGGAAGCCGGGCTTGTAGTCAGAATCAGAATGAGGGTCACCTGAGGAATGTAAAAAGATCAAATCTGTAGCAAATCTGCACCACCCAAAATTAATTCCCATTTAGAAGTATGCAAACTTCATTCTCACCATGGAAGCAAACAAAACCAAACCATATTCTATCTCATATACACGGTAACACTCCTACACACATGAATACAAGTATATCATATCTATTCCCAGCACCCCCAAATCCTATTCCCAGAATACCCTATACGATGCATTTCACTGTATATGGAGACCCTAATGCCTATGTACAGTATAACTCCTCCCTTTTCTTTACCTCTGAGGTTTTTCATGTGGTCTACAGCCATTAATAATTTTGAAGAGAGCAATCAACTGTATGTTGTGGTTAGTTTGCTTACATTTGTTACAGTTCTGTTTGACACTGGCAGCAAGAGCTGAATAGAGAATAAATAAACAAAGTTTGAGCAAGAGTATTAAACAATTACACACACATACATGTATATAGAACAAAATTTAGTGTATTTACAGCAGAATGGAGAGAGAGGGGGAGAGAGGGAGAGAGAGGAGGGAGAGAGAGAGAGAGAGAGAGAGGGGGAGGGGAGAGGGAGAGAGAGAGAGAGAGAGAGAGAGAGAGAGAGAGAGAGAGAGAGAGAGAGAGGGGGGAGAGAGACAGACAGACAGAGTAAACACCAACTGTAAAATATACAATTACACATGCATTCCGAACCATACAATTTACAACAGTATTAAACATCATTATAATTGGGGAATGTTTTGAAATTGCATTAACCCCACTAATACCAGTGTTGTCATGACAACATCCTGCTAACACTCAGCAAGCCTTACAGGAACCAACTGATATAACAGGATATTGAGATTGAGCCTCAAGTTAACTCACTTTGCTTCAGCCGTTAATCTGTTGTTAGCTATGCTTCCCTTGCGAGAGTGACCGTCTTCGTCGTCCGATCCATCATCACCGAGGCCGCCCATCCGCATGGCGGTAGCTATGGCACCGAACCCAGCCGGCAAGCTGGAGAGAAAAGAGAGCAAAAGTAAATAGTTGCATCACTACGAGCTGTACCATCATACAAATGTAAAAATAAACTAGCCTTTCACAATATACAAATGTGACCTCCCCCACATGAAACTTGTATACAGTATTTTAAACTTGTATCTCAGGTTCAAACTCGTGTTATTTTTCTCTAATGCACCCTATACACAAGTACAGTGCACACATTCAGGTTAAAGACATTGCCTCCAACATGTCATACAAGCTATCTATACACAGTGTTCTATATGATATTCAGAGGCTCAGTACACGTGCTACTACTATGTGTCCATCCTTAGGATACCACAGATGACCTTGTGTGTGTACTTTCTCAATAAAACCCATTACTGTTTTGGTTATTACCCACTTGGTTTACTGATGCCGTATCGCACCATCCTACCAATGCGTTGTGTACTGTCTAACAAGAGCTGAAATTCTGTAGTAGGTACACACAAGAAGCATTCTTGACAACATTCCACAGACTGATCGGACAACAGAGTTAACATACAAACCGTAGGACAGACCAAATACAGAACAACTTTGCCCACAACAGTGGAACACGATACTATCCAAAAAATTGCTCTGAATCAACAGAGAGCATCGAATTCACAAGACTCCAGACGTGTGTCTGGTAATTAAGTTAAACATTGTATAGAATAAAGAAACTCGATATTCAACTGAACCAGTTTGTAACCGAATATCGATATTGAGAACTTTACCAGAGCGATTATTTTGATAAGTGGAGGCTGTTGAAGACACATTAGACAGCAATCCAATGCTAGGATACATGTACCACTATCATGGGATGACAGGATTAGTGTAACAATCTACACAACAAGAATTACTGGGAAAAACAAGGTTTTGGGAAAGCTAAAAAATCCGAAACATTTTCCAAAATAGGAAAGCACTGGTTTACTGTAATATTAGCCCTTTTGAGCAAAATTGCAGTAACGCGCATTTGTGACGTATAGTGAAACCTGCTTAATAAGACCACCCTTGGGACAAAATTTGTGGTCTTAATAATTATAGAGGTGGTCTTATTACACAAGTGGTCCTTAAGACAGGTTTCACTGTACAGCTACAATGCACATCTGTTACTGGAAACAGTTTTTTTTACCTGTTTACCGATAAAATGGTTTAGCACCAACCCTAGCATGTTAGTACGAACCAGTAGGGTCCAGTATAAAGCCTCGGTTAGCAGCGATTCTCACTTCTCTTTAGCACACACAATGTGAAGTCATTAGTCGAGATAAAAGAGAATTGAAAGTCCTGGGAAACCCTCATTGTGTAACACCTCCCATGGCACATTAGCACTGACCAATAATACCAGCATAGAGAGGGAAATGGCACCACTTCACACAAACCATGACTCTTTAACACACGATAATATCATCCCATTAGTGGATTATCAACTTATAAACACTGTTTTAATGAACAACACACTTTTAATAGCTTTGCTAGGCAACTCAGTGGAATGGTACAGCAAGATTCGCTCAATCAGGACTAAAGAGTATTAACTCAGTGGTTTGCTTAAAGTTAACTCAATCAGGACTAGTGTCTGCTATAGAGTAGTAGCTTGGTGGTTTGTTGTGTACAGTATAAACAGGGTTCACTCAATCAGGACTAGTGTCTGCTAAAGAGTAGTAGCTTGGTGGTTTGTTGTTTACAGTACAAAGCAAGATTCACTCAATCAGGACTAGTGTCTGCTGTAGAGCAGTAACTCAGTGGTTTGTTGTGTACAGTATAAAGCAAGATTCACTCAATCAGTACTAGTGTCTGCTATAGAGCAGTAACTCAGTGGTTTGTTGTGTACAGTATAAAGCAAGATTCACTCAATCAGGACTAGTGTCTGCTATAGAGCAGTAACTCAGTGGTTTGTTGTGTACAGTATAAAGCAAGATTCACTCAATCAGTACTAGTGTCTGCTATAGAGCAGTAACTCAGTAGTTTGTTGTGTACAGTATAAAGCAAGATTCACTCAATCAGGACTAGTGTCTGCTATAGACCAGCAACTCAGTGGTTTGTTGTGTACAGTATAAAGCAAGATTCACTCAATCAGGACTAGTGTCTGCTGTAGAG
Organism: Haliclona indistincta; assembly: GCA_964017065.1. Taxonomy (NCBI): domain Eukaryota; kingdom Metazoa; phylum Porifera; class Demospongiae; order Haplosclerida; family Chalinidae; genus Haliclona; species Haliclona indistincta. Next base: position 2,829,208 of record OZ024788.1, on the reverse strand, counting down.
CAGTAACTCAGTGGTTTGTTGTGTACAGTATAAAGCAAGATTCACTCAATCAGGACTAGTGTCTGCTATAGAGCAGTAACTCAGTGGTTTGTTGTGTACAGTGTAAAGCTAGATTCACTGAATCAGGACTAGTGTCTGCTATAGAGCAGTAACTCAGTGGTTTGTTGTGTACAGTATAAAGCAAGGTTCACTCAATCAGGACTAGTGTCTGCTATAGAGCAGTAACTCAGTGGTTTGTTGTGTACAGTATAAAGCAAGATTCACTCAATCAGGACTAGTGTCTGCTATAGAGCAGTAACTCAGTGGTTTGTTGTGTACAGTATAAAGCAAGATTCACTGAATCAGGACTTGTGTCTGCTACAGAGGAGTGGGTACCATATAAAGCTACAACCGGAACTTCCTATAAACCTGTGTTTGTAACTTACGAGTTCCACCCTGAACTGGTGAAAGTTCACTCAAAAATGTGACTTGGTTCATAACCCAGCACGTACACAATAATATGACAAGACAATAGGCTCGGCTAATCATGTATCTACATGTCGGACTCTCTTTGTAGTAAGCTCGGACAGGAAACCTAAACATATCCACTTTCCATTAAAGGAGCTATGTGAGTGAATTTGTAAGGTCTGGTGAATCTATTTAGCCGGATCGACATGATGTAGTGGGCGGGTAAATAAGTAGGATTAAAGTGGGTGACAGACAAACAAATAACCACGAAGGGATGGGATATGCAACCCACTTATGAAACAAAAGTTTACAACAGGCTTACAACCATCAACATTGCAAGTTGTGTGGTCGTGACTGATGTGACAGACAGTATTGGTTCTACCCAGTCAAATGGAATGCTTTAGTAACTTAGCCTTGTTTACACACACAATTGTGTAAACTAATACACACTTTAACAGGTCAAGTAAAAGCAATTTAGAGTTTCTCTCCAGAGAGCAAAACCTTTCTCGGATAGGCTACATGGGATAAGTATACACATGTTCTAAATGACGCCAGCCTGTGAGTCTCGGCGACCAGTACCCCACACAAACAAAGTGATTCCACAGATCTATCGGTCCGTGGTTATTTTTAATAGCAAAAACTAACAAGAGCCTAGAACTACTACAAAGAGAATCTGACTCACTCGAGTCGTGGGCGCTTCGGAAGCGAGGAGGACTGGCCGCTCATCATGGTGGCGTCTAAGGAGCGTTGAGCTGGTCTTATGGAAATGAACAGGGAGTGGAGCTACGCGAGAGATGGGCTGTGAAGTGAGGAACGTTCAGAGAAGCAACTTGTTTAGAGTACAACAGCGGAACCGGGAATGCTGCGTGTAGTGTAACAAGCATGAACGGAAGAATACGGAAACATTGATTGTGACCGGAGCACAACAAAATTTAAATTTTGTGCACGAAACTAGCAACTCATGCTTTTCCTTTAGTGAGGTTGTCTTGTAAAACAATGATTATTACCAACAAACACACACACACACAAAATGACATCTAATTTTCTTTGTGTTTGCTCTTCTTTTTCTTCTTAATTTTTGGAACCTGCTCTGATGAACTAGCAGCAGATGCCGCTAATATGAAACTGTTCTGGCTTTCTTCATCTTGTGACAGCTTCTCAGATTTCCGTCTTTTTCGACGCCGATGAATTAAACTTGATGAATCTAACAGTTCTCCTCTGATGGACACTATTCCTGCTATAATTTCGAGCTGCGTAACACAAAACTGAATTTCTGAGCCGATGTCACAGTTTGATAAAAAAGTTCTATTATGAGAGTTGCGTTGTTCTTCACTCATGACAACAGACGCGTTGAAACAGTCATACACGAGGCAGCCAATGTGATCATCGCCAATGTTGTTTACTACTCCAGACAGCACGCTACCAACTCGTGGTTTGAATACGTAGGCCCTATACTCCAGATCAAAGTGGATGTGTGGATGTTCGTCTATGATTCTCCCCGCTTGCTGAAGCACCAGCGGTTTGGTGTAGCTCAGAAAGACTCCGTTGAGATCGTGAGAATAACGAAGAACCTTTTGGTTCAGATGTTCTAGCACTCCCTCACTGATCCGGCCTATGTAAGACGGTAGCAGGGTCATCCGCTGACGTACATCCATAGCTGCAAAGCAAGAGTCTTCCTCATCTTTTGACTCTTCTCTCGATCGCTTCTTCGACATGCCCACACGTGTTCTTCATCACGTGATTTCCAGCCACGCCTTCTTTTCAACCGCGTGGACAAGATGGTGAGTGTACCCTCTCGCTGTTATCCTCTGCGATCGGGCTCTATCCTTGACTGATATTGATTGCGATGCTACTTTTACATGTCTCTTTACTTTTATTTTCTACTCCAATAGCCTGCCAGACTCAAGAAGACTCGTAAGCTCAGAGGGCAAGTCAGCCATGGACATGGTCGAGTAGGTAAGCTCGTCTAGGCTGGTTGTCTTGATGATTTAGCCGTGTGTCTCTCACAGGGAAGCACAGAAAGCATCCTGGTGGTCGTGGAAACGCTGGAGGACAGCACCATCACAGAATAAACTTCGATAAATAGTGCGTTTAGTGCTTCTATCACAAAAGGTTGTGTGATCTCCTTTTTCAGCCATCCAGGTTACTTTGGAAAGGTTGGTATGCGTCATTTTCACTTGACAAAGAACAAGTACTTCTGCCCTACTGTTAACCTGGACAAGCTCTGGTCACTGGTGTCTGAGAAGACAAGAGAAGTCTACAAGGAGAGAAAAGACGGCAAAGTTCCTGTGATTGACGTCGTTAGGCATGTAAGTAAAGTTGTGTAATGATGGGGTCGCCCGTACGGGTTACTGGATGTTTGCAATGCTGAAGTAAAAACGTAGAAGTCACCTTCATGCACTAATGTGTTCAGTCTCTGTTGTCTTTGTTCACACGATGGAGGATGATCAGAGACTGAACACATTAGTGCATGAAGGTGCGTACACTTTTTACTTTATCATTGCAAGAAGCTTGAAATTAGTTTGAGGCTAGCCTAGTACCTCGGCGCCAAATAGAGCGCCTAGTTTCAAATGTATAGAGTTTGAGGGTTGCCTGTCGTGAATCTTTTTTCAAATGTGTGGTATCAATCATCCTGTTCTGTAGCTGCTCTGATTGTCTCATCTTTCTCCAGGGCTATTTCAAGGTCCTCGGCAAGGGTAGGCTACCGGAACAACCTGTTATCGTGAAGGCGAGGTTTTTCAGTCGGTTGGCAGAGCGACGCATAAAGGACGTGGGAGGAGCCTGTGTGTTAGTGGCTTAGTTACTGTCCTCTGTTGAAATCTTTCCAAAAACAACTTGAATTCAACTGTAATAAAACCAGTACGTTGATAGTGAGAAGCATACTTAGAGCTAAATTATGTACAGGTGGTACTATAGTCTGTTAACATGATTTTTTAGCTCTGAAATAATTTATTGTTTGAAACAGCAGTGAAGATGTGAATGCATAAGTGAAAGATTGAATTTTGTGAAGTGTCATTTAATTCTCTAAAACTATCTACATCAGTACAGTCTCTGTCTGCTTGGGCTCTGAGAGAGGCAGCCATTCTAGACAGCTTGGTACAACTGGGCTAGGCCCTCGTTGCTGTACTGCCAGACGGATTCAGGAACGGATAGTTCAGCGTTGGAGGCAGAGATGCTAGCAAAGTCACCCTCCCAGGCGGGGTTAGTCTCCCAGACAAGATTATCATCCCAGTCAATCTCGGGAAAGGTCAGAGAGAGAGGCAGCTCAAACTCCAGCGACTGCTCTTCCTCAGCTGTGCCTTCATCATCAGTACTTGCAGTGGTGGGCTCTTTCTGTAGGATTAGGCACTTGATAAAACGGTAGATCTACATAAAGAGAATTTGAACTCACCTCAGAGAGTTTAGTTGGGAGGAGGAAGATTGGAGTTGGCTTGCTGTAGAATTCTTGCCAGTAGTCCTCCATGATCTTCAGAGGGCCTTGGATTCCCTCCATGACTTCGTCAAACAGGTTGATGGTCGGCTTCCAGTCTTTTTCTGTGGATGGAAATATAGTGAGCGAGTTGATCTATCTGTAGCAGACAGACGTTACCTTTTTGATCAATGCCGCTCAGCAGATCATCAGATACTACCTCCTCCAGCAGGAAACTCTCATTCACAACTGTAAACAAATAATCATGATGGTAAATCCTGCGAACGAACGGTAAAAAGCAGTGTCTTACCCGTACGCTGCTCCCTGGACGATGAAGGCCTAGGCCTGTCAGCGGAGCGATCGCATCGACATGCGACACGTTTCTCAGATTGGGGTCCATTCAAGCACCAACAAGCCACGTGGACCATCCAAGTGGCGAGGCGACGGAGAGCAGTCTTGGTATTCACCATTGTCAAGGATCGTTCGCTTCAGTTCAGCTGATATTTCTTTCTCAGGACAATGAAGTTACTCGAAGCAGACGAACAGCGAGAAATGTTGTTTGGCCGATGCGTGCATCTCTCCAATGGCAACGCCGCGAGATTCTACCCGCGCTGCAGTTCTGCGCAGCCTCGTAATCGGGTCGCTGCAAACGTTGAAGCTAGCAGAGGCTTGGGTTCTACAGTCATTTTGAATAGACTAACCCACAAATTCAATACAGGCCGAGGAGCATCACTGTGCTGTCCTAGTCCACGGTCTGGTTCGAGCTCGCCCACGCACGAGCCCCTCCCAAAAAACACTTGCACTTTTGAGTGCACGTGCATGGTCTACTACTGATGACGACGAGTTGTGTGGAATTGCACAGTTAGTTGTTTGTCTAACTCATAAACAAACTATTCGTGTCGTTTCAATTTGATGCTATGTGTAGATCGCATACACAGTATACGAGGAAGCACATTCGTATGACTCTAGAACTGTTACATACAACGCTGCCTTGACAAAGAAGAGACGCAAGTATGAAAGAGCCATTGATCGTGTTACTGCTTGCTGTGTTGAGTACAATCGCTACCGTACGAGGAACGTATCACAAAGGTATCGAACCGTCTCACAGTACAGTCTTGTATCTCATCATTTTCTGTGCTATGTACAGCGCCTTTGGTTGGACTCGCTCACGCCACGAGTACAATTTCTGACGAGTACGTCGTTGTTTTCAACGAAGACATTAGCAAGAGCGACGGTACAGTGCTTCGCATAATTTTTAGACGATCGTCAAATTTTGACTAAAAATCAAATTTTGTTTTCAGAATGGCAGCACAGAGCCAGAGTTGTAGAAATGCAGTCAGAGCAAGACAAGATGGACTCTTTTCACATTGGAAATCTACGTGGCTACTCAGCTCGACTTAGTGAAAAGTAAGAGAACGAAAGAATGGTGCTAAAATACTATTTAGTCGAGATCTACTTCCTAAAAAGAGCGATGGATAGAGTTCGTGGAATGAGAGAAGTTTCTTATGTTGAGAGGAATCAGGTTAACTAGTAATGTCTTCAAACACTTAAGACCTAAAGCCTTATGTTGGTTTGTATCACTTTAGGTGGTCAGTATTGGAACCAATGAAGAAACTGAATGCTTGGTTCAGATACACGCTCCATGGGTGAGTGGGGAGGGGCACACACGGCACACTCACACACACTCACACTCACATACTCACTCACACACACTCACATACTCACTCACACACACATGCACACTTACACACACTCACACACACACATGCATGCACACTTACACACACTCACTCTCACATTCGATCTGTTCGTAGGGATTGGCTAGAACAGCGTCTAAGAACTTGCCTACTTCTAAGAAATATCCATTCAAAAGTAAGCTCTTGTGATGACAGCAGAACTAAAAACATACATTTTTGCTCTTCTAGAAAACGCAGGAAGTGATGTCAAAGTTTATGTTCTAGACACGTGAGTCCTGGTCAATTTATGCTGGCGCTGTAGTAAATTTTGTGACTGTATCAAATTTTTATCACAGGGGCATAGACAAGAGTCACCCTGAATTTGAAGGAAGAGCTATAATGGTTTGACAGATGTCTTATTCACAAGTGCATAATTTGAATTGAGCATAATTTTTTACAGGGGGCAAATTTTGTACCTCAGCAGTCCTCGTATGCTGAGGGTCACATTCACGGTCATGGTACACACGTTGCTGGGATCATAGCATCAAGAAGATTTGGAGTAGCTAAGCGAGCAACTGTTGTGGATGTCCGCGTGCTAGGCAACAAGGGAAAAGGATCAATATTGTGAGTACAATGCTTTGTGACAATGTCTCGTGAATGGTTATGTAATTCTCTATTCCCAATGGTTTTAGGTCTGTTCTAGCTGGACTTAGTTGGGTAGCATGGAGTCATAAGCACAAAAAAGGAAAAGCCATCGTCAAGTGAGCATTAGACTACACCTAGTGCCTGTTGGGCTGTAATAGACGGTATTGTGTGATTTGTTTCCACACATGATTTTTGTGTTTGCAAACTGTTGAACGTTCGCCCTATTATTTGTGTAGCATGTCACTGGGATCGAAAAAATCGTTTGTGCTAAATGCCGCTGTGAATCAGCTAACCCAAATGGTACAGCACTATTGTCACACACACACACACGCACATGCACTCACACACACGCACGCACACAAAGTGCACAGCTCATGAATGCCCCTCTGTTCCCAGGGTATTCATGTAGTTGCCGCGGCTGGTAATAATGGTAGGAGTGCTTGCTTGAAGTCCCCATCTTCAGCTCACAAAAGGTGAATGTAGGATTGATATGTACAATATCCCTCTTGTTCAATCTCTCTCTCATGCAGTGTCACTGTTGCTGCTAGCAATAAATTGGACAGGTTCTTTTCCGCGAGCAACCACGGGAAATGCGTGGATATCATTGCTCCTGTACGTTGTCCCAATACGATGTGTACATTGTTGATAATTATTTTTCTATCAACATTAGGGGGTTCGCATTTTATCACTCTGGCCGGGAAAAAGATACGCCATCGCAAGCGGTGAGCATAATACACATGTACCAACCCTAAATTTCACTCACTGAACATAATTTTTTGAATTGCGTCACAGGGACATCAATGGCTGCTCCGCATGTGGTGAGTCTTGAACCATGCTTGTACATGTAGTACCACATTACTATCACCATAGGCTGGGGTAATGGCTAAAATTTTGAGCATCGATGGAAATCTCACTCCCCACAAAATGAAGGAAAAATTGAAAAAAGAGTACGCAATCCACTGTAAATTTAATAATTTAAAAACTTTCTCTGACAGGGCTACGCGTGACAAGATCACAAGATTGCCTTCGGGCACACCTAATCTTCTGCTGTTCAATAACAATTGCAATTGAGAATGTATTGAGATATTTCGCATACTTCCTATGCTACTCTGATATTATCATCACTAGTAAATTATAGTGATTATAGAGCAATGTGGGTGTTACCATCTGTTGATATAGTACCAATTATACTTTATGGTTCAATACAGTTGCACTAGACTAGTGTCTCCGTTTCATCAGATTATTAAATTCTCAGCTGTATAAGTCTATCAAGCTGGTATTAATGTGTATCGCAATCACTCATAATGCACTGCAGGTTACAAGGAAATCTTTTCTAATAATCTTGTGTATCATCAGTGTGAGCGATATGTGGTGTACGTTCCGAAGCATTACGGTAATTGTCTTCTTATGTTTACACCTGGTTGTCAAAATCTGCGAAGCACCTTTCACAATTAATAATAAAATCATTTTTATGCTGATAACAAGTACTGGATAAGCAATTATGTCATCGAGACCTCTCAATATTAATTTTGTGTCAATGTTGTCTATTGTTGCGTAATTGTTTGTAATGTGTTATGTTATTGTTGAATACACAATCAGGTGGTAAATGTGTTGTCCTTAGAGACGTCCTTGTTGACAAGCTTTCGTCGTATAATGAGCTTTATAGCAGTATTGTTGTCTCAGGAACAAGCTGTATGTTGTTACTGAACGAGTTGATTGTTGTTGTTGCGGTTACACATCGCAAAATTAATTCGTTTGTTGATTTAAGTTGTTGATGACTTGAAGGGTTTCCCTACTGACGAGTAGACGTGACTAACACATTGCAGACTAGTAGCAAAGATGACTACGTCTTCTGTCAACGCGGCACCAGGCGAGCAAACAGTCTTGTAATGCCACCATACCTCTGCAGTCCTAGAAGAATTTCGATCCTCCAGTCTCGCGGGAATTTCTAGCTCGCGCCAACACTAGAAAAGAGACTCGCTACAGCTGAGCTCTAGCGGAACGTCATGAATATGAAAGCGGAAAAGACTGCTGGACGAAGACCGTTTCTTCGTCGTATATCTACTCTACTATGCTGGTGCGTAGCTAGCCGTCCTGCACCGCCAGTCAACGGTGCCTCGGCGTCAGTACTACTCGAGCAATCAACCGGTGAGTGAGGAAGGTAGTGAACTGTACTTGGGACTAAGTTGCTGTCCGTTGTGCTCACAGCAAAAATTGTCGAGAATGAGGTGAGAGTGGGAGACCTGTCTGAAGTGGATTTGGCTACCACGTCTTTCAGTGTAGAAGGTACTCCATAAACACACCTTTATCCCGACATCGAATCTTTCTCTCACAGAAGCACTGGCATCTTCTTCAATGAAACAGACCGACTCAACCAAAGTGACCAAGGTTAGACTCACTGCGTCAGAGCTATCATAATAATAATTTTATCACTGATCTGTGTGATACAGGTGATTTGTACTGATCACGTTGACCCGGTTGACGAGTCCGCTGTCGAACTGGACGATGAGTTGTGTGGAGCAGAGCAAAGTGCAGACGATGACACAACTCATTGTATCAGGGACACTCCCAGAACTACCAGTTGCAACCTGTTGGATGAATCCCACTCAAGACCCAATGGAAAGGTACACTAATGCGATCACATTATACAAGTAATGGAATGTAGCAGAGAGTATTTATATGGAAAAGTGAAAGTAACAAAGCATAGCGGCATAAACTGAGTGCAATCTTAGAAAAACAACAGATAAATAATGGGATGTTACAAACCTGGACAGTGGACTGAACTCTAGACTGCACCAAGCTAACTAGAGTTGATTGTCTTTAATGTGTAACAGTACACCATAAAAGGTGATAATTCATGTTTTAGGAGTCCAGTCCAGAGTTCACCAGGCTTTGTAGCATTTCTTTATGCTAGTATATTGAGTGAGACTGTGTCAGTGATTCTTAGGGAAGGGAATAGGACACAAAATTCAGCTTGTACCGGTATTGGGGAGTTTTGTATTCCAATCCACTTTGCAAGAATACCCAGATATACACGAGACCCAGATATACATGAGCAATCACACACTATTCATTCATATATTTCACAGGTGCCGTCAATCAAAGCAATAGAAGAGATCTCTGGTCCGCCTTCTCAGCCAGACACTGCAGGTATAGTCCAGAATAGTTTTCACCTTGTTTCGACACTTTTGATTCAAATTTACAATTTTTGCTCCATGCAGAGTCGAGCAGTGTTGTATACTGGCAGCTGCCTGATAACTATCCAACCATCTCACTAGTTGATGATGTGTTGGATGACACACAGACATCTCTCGGTATAATGGAAGAGTTCTGGACCAGCCTTCACTCCAGACAATCACTCGTTTCTTCGTCGTCTGTTCACTTGTACACTGCTGTGGTGGTAAGTGCAAGCATCTCTGAACTTACAGTTAATTCTTTATTTTTCTATAGGAACCCAGTGCTTTGGAGAATGCAATAAATTCTTGACTTTATGTACAATAATTATTGATGTTGTTATGCACTATATTATAATTATAGTTTATGAATGGTTCAAAAGAGCATGGTTGTGAATAAATATTGTTCTGGAATAGCTCGATTTTGAATATCAAATTTTCGTGCCTGTATCAACACCTACTTACACGTGAACCTCAAAATGATATTCATTAGGCAACTGCGTGACGTCGTTTATTCATTGAGGTTTAGTTAATCGACACAGGACCCTGTGTTGCCAAGGGCGTATAGAGAAAGAGGGCATGCAACTGTCAATTACTCCCGTAGGATAGCGAAATACTTATTGTTACTAAAAATAAACATCAATTAACTCCGTATACTTTTAGTATACAGTGCATACGTCAGAGCGTATGCGGAGAGTGAAATGGCTAGTGCAGGTACACCTGTGTCTAAACAGCGACGTAGTGACAGTAGTAGCTGCTCGCCCTTGTCTGTAACCGCTAGACGATTGCTTGTTGCTAAATGCGCGAGGGAAGGCACACTAGTCACGCATTCTTCAAGCTGGAGGCCATTGCACTATTCAAACACGTAGACTACAAAGGCGCCAGGAGAACAACGGCGTATGACTGGTATGCGTCGCTGTGCCTGAGATCGCGGGACACGTTGCCTAGCCTAGGGCCCTAGGCGCGGCGTATGTAGACTAGATCATGGATCTGGAACGGATCTGAATAATATATTATGCGTCATTTGTTACCGCCTACTTCTTTCTACGTCAGTAATTGATGGGTGTAACTTCTAATTTTAGTAACAATAAGTATTTCGCTATCCTACGGGAGTAATTGACAGTTGCATGCCCTCTTTCTCTATACGCCCTTGGTGTTGCGAAGCTATGAAACGCTCTTTTCACAAAAGTTACTGCAATAATATTGAAACGTACTGCTTTGATATGTTGTCATACAGGCACACACTGTATAAACCTTAATGAGGCTTAGTTTTTATAACGGTTGTGGGCGTAGCTCAACTTGCATTCCAATAATTTGCAGTGCACGCATCTACTATAGCTCACTGAATCAATTCATGGACACCAACGAGCCTCTTTTGTCCCGGCAGCGTAAGTGCTACTAAGTTCGCGGTCTTATTTTTATACATGGATACTTCAACAGCTGCAGAGTCTCTGTCGCAGTACCCCGCTAGCAGTGCAGCCTCACCTCCTCCTTCATACACTGCTGAGGCTTATCCGCCTTACAACAACACATCGCCATCAGCTGCTGCTGGTGGGTACACAGCACCTAGCCTTGCACCATATCCTGCACCTCAGCCTCACCTATGGTGGTGGGGAAGGATACTACCCTTATCAACCACCTATAAATCCAGATCCTCATGTCATACCTGCCAGTGCTGTGGTATGTACAGTCCTCCACTTGTTCTTTAGTACATCATTCTGCTACACTCCTTTTTTACGTATGCACACACACACACAGGTTAAGGCTCCAGTTGTCAATGACTACTATGTATTGTCTGGCGCAATAAGTCTAGTTGGTGTGGCGTTCTGTATGCCTTGGATACTTCTCTTTTCATTCCCAGCTGTACTGCTATCATTGAGTGTGAGACATTGCGCAACAATCATTGCAGCACCGTCATTATTTTTGTCTCATTACCGCAGAGTCAATATTCAGCTCAAGAAGGTAATACTGAATCTGCAAAGAGAAAAGGACTGGTTGCTCTAATCTTCAACATTTTTGCCATTCTTTTTTTCATTTTATCAATAATAATGCTGCCTGCTTTATTAGTTACTTGTCTAACTCCTGATCTGATAAGTTGTTAATGAGTTTCACATTGCACGCTTATTAATTTTTATCAGGCTACTAATCTTTTGTCACCCAATGTTTTGGATGATACATGCAATTGTAATGGTTATAATTGTGACTACTTCACCAATAACTACTGGTTATTATTTTCGATTCTTGCTAACGCTAGACTACTAAGAGCTAGGCGTGGTTTAGCGGGACATGAATATTGGCGGGGACTCTCGATCTAGAGAGGCATCTAAATTCGAAACGCTGTAGAAGCTAGCTGCTTGCTAAAATTAATGTTCAACTTTGCTGCTGCCGTGCTACTTTGATGATTCACTTTCACTAGAATTGCATTATTTTACCAGGCAGAATAATCAATCATGGATAATGCTGAAGAAGGTTACCGTCTTTGAGACAACTTGAATTGCGACTTCAGTGTACCATGCCCTATTACTAACTGTGATTTTCTTGCGAACTGCTCCAAGACAAACTATCCAGCCCACAGCTACTACAAATACATGTACATGTATACCAATGAACAAAGGTTTGTGCACAGTTGCTTGCTATCATCCAGATCATCTACCCTTCCTCAGACTAGCTCCCTACAATTTTACTCCATGCAGAGTCAAGTAGTGCTGGTATACTGGCAGCTTCCTGATAACCATTTCACTAGTTGATGATCTGTTGGGTGCATGAGACACAGAGCTCTCTCAATATAATGGAGGAGTTCTGGACCGGCCTTCACTCCAGACAATCACTTGTTTCTTCGTCGTTTGTTCACTTGTACACTGCTGTGATGGTGAGTGCAAGCATCTCTGAACTTACAGTTAATTCTTTATTTTGTATAGGAACCCAGTGCTTTGGAGAATGCAATAAATTCTTGACTTTATGTACAATAATTATTGATGTTAACATTTTGTATCTATAATTAGGGGGGGGAACCCACTTGTTATAATAATACACAAGCGTACACAATAAAGGAGAACAAAAGAGAAATGCAAAGGAAGTAACCCTAGGTCACAAGGATACATACTAACAAATGAAGCATGAGCTTGGCAAGGTTGAATGATATATAAACAACTGTAATATTATTAGGGAGACACGGTAGTGTCTCCCTATGTAGGGTTGAACGAGAAAACAAGATGGCGGCTACATACAATGTATTAGCGTTCAAACGCTGATATTTCGCCTGGTGATGAATTTTATACGTACAAAGACACTTAAATCTGCTATCTGGCGTTGCCCCATCTTACTGTAGCAAGGAGATTGATCAGTGGTCAAAAGTGGCCAACTGCTTTCTGCAACTAGAGCCATCGAAAACAGCAGTTCCAGCCACCAAACATTTTTTTTCGTCAGCAGATTTCGATTCTCTCACTGAAAAGCAGTTGGCCACTTTTGACCACTGATCTGCTCGAGATTGTTACTAAAGTGACGAACCTGGAAACGGTGAAAATCGAGTTTCGTCATCTTCGTTTTCTTCTTTCTTCTTTCTTCTTTCTTTCTTCCACTCGCCTAGCACCTTTACGTGAGCAGTGCCGAGACCAAAACACCCACGAACAGTCGTGAAATTCTCCTGGCATGTGCCTTTTGAACTTAGTTTTTAGCGCAACGGCGATATAAATTCCGCGATTTCTCGATCGTGATCCATTGTCAGCTAAGTGTTAGACGCCATTAATAATTATAGTGATTGCGCAATACGCACGTGACCAAGCTGTGGTTAGCGCACGTGACCAAGCACAAGCTTGGGTATCACCACGGGTCATACTAAAAGTAGGAACGGGGAAATGAGAAACGGAAACGAGGAAATGGAGAAATGAGCGATGATCTTTAGCTAGGGCCGAAGGCCCGCTTTAGGACAACCCTCCCAACGATCCTTAGGCTTACCAAGGGCCGAAGGCCCGGGTTAGGACACCCTCCCGACGATCCTTAGTTAGGAAGACCCTCCCGACGATCCTTAGTTAGGAAGACCCTCCCGACGATCCTTAGTTAGGAAGACCCTCCCGACGATCCTTAGTTAGTTAGGAAGACCCTCCCGCCTTTGCGCAGTTAGGCGAAGGTTGTTAGGGTCTTGGGTTTAGGGTTTAGCAGTTTCTAGTGCAACTATGGCGCCATTTCTTCATTTCCTCGTTTCCGTTTCTCATTTCCTCGTTCCTACTTTTAGTATGACCCTATCACCACGCCGTATAGATCACGGAGAACACATATTTGTCTGGAGTCTTCGAAGAACGGTAAGCTAGCAAGCGCAGAATCACCATTCTGCCTTGCCAGATAATTATAATCGCCGTAAACAAGTGTGGGCGGGGCTCGTATGCACTGTATTCATGCATGCGTAGGCGAGCTGATATCTACAGCATAAGAATTATTTAGCTACAAGTTTAAAATTGTTAATAATAAAGAAAAGCCATCAACAACAGGAAAACCAAACCAATGGTGGAAACAAAGATGGCACAGTAATTACATGATATTGAACTGCACTTCACTGAAAAAGAAAAAAGGACACAAACAAGAAAATTAAAAAGATTTCTATCGAAATCAAAAGGATGTAGGGTTGTGAAGTCTACCACTGGTCAACAATGTAAACTAACAAGGAACAAGCATGGAATGGTAACACGATTGACTTGCTAACAGACCATAGATCCCTACATCAGTGGCTGCTGTAGTTGACTATAGCTAGTTCAGCTTAGCTTGTTGCTGTTGACTGACACCTGACGTGCATTCAGCTTGTGACAGCTTATGTACAGCCACTGATGTAGGGATCTATGGTCTGTTAGCAAGTCAATCGTGTTACCATTCCATGCTTGTTCCTTGTTAGTTTACATTGTTGACCAGTGGTAGATTTCACAACCCTACATCCTTTTGATTTCGATAGAAATCATTTTAATTTTCTTTCAAGAAATGAAATGAACAATAAATAATAATATAATTAGAAAATAAATAAGTGACTAAGACCTAATTAAGTAAGGGTTTGTCTGTAGGCCAATGATCAGAATTCCTAGCCAGAAAGATGACATGAGAGGCAGAGATGGCAGTTTTGGCTGCGTTTTCAAAAAGTTGTCTCACTGAAGACTTGTCAAAAACGGGAAAGGACTTCAGAAATTCTTTACCACAGGAGGGTAGCGAATGCCCGAGTGATCCGATCTCAATTGTGATTAAGGAGGCTTTTTTACCTAGAGAGTCTAAATCACTCAGCAATGTCTGGTACAGAGGTTTGTGACTTTTCCTGGTTTTTGCACTGCGTAAAATGATCAAGCGAGTTAGCAGGGATGGTAAGTTCAACAAGAGTTACAGTGTTTCCCTTTATGTAAACCATATCAGGTCTAGCAGAGGTAATCACCAAGTTATGAGGGACTGTAGCCTGTGGGTTGTCATGAGCTCTTGAACCTGGAAGATCAGAGAATAGCTGCTCTCCGACAGAGAGATTTGAGCGGATGGTCCCATCAAATCTCGCGAGAACACTGTCATGTCTCCAAGTATATCTTGATTGGGTCAAGGCTATACCAGGCACCCGTTCAGTACATGGAAAACGGTAGGAACACTTGAACCACAGAGGTGGCATTGTGAGTCGACTCTCAACCTCCATCTTTTCAGATTAAGTGGAGTAGGCAAAGTGTCTGAGCCAGCCCTAAGGAGAAACGATAGTTGACCAGCCGGTAGACCGTGTTGAATCCAATTCCACACGTGGTTTTCAGCCTCAAGTTGACAGATATCTTTAAATTTATTTTGAACCGTGAGGCAATCAAGCTTATCATCCCAATGACTCCTGTCACTCTCTCTAGCAACATTTTTGCATGCTTGCTGCAAAGTTTTCCTAGAGATTGATGATATTGATTGTCTAGCCTGAGAGAAGAGAGTTGCAGCCACCTCAGGTATTCCCAAGAGAGCTGCAGAAGCATCTTTGAGGCAGGACTTAGTCAGATCCTGGATCAGGGGGTCCTCTGAGGAGACAACCGAGGCAAGAACCCTTTAGTGACAGGCACAGTGACAGTGACAGTGACAGTGACAGAGAGTGACAGGTACTAAATAATTATGAAAGATGGCGCGGACGCGTAGCGCGGGTGGCGGTGGCAGAAGGAGTCGTGGCGGAGGGACTGCGGCCTTGGTGGCTGTGCCTCGGAGGAGTGCACGCCTAGCTGGTGGTAACAAGGAGGTCCATGGTACTTATGAAGAAAGTGCCTCCTCCAGGTCACCCGCGCCCAGTCTTGCTCGGAGTCGGTCTCCTAGCTGTCAGGGCTCGCCTCAAAGCCAGCGGTCTACTACTTCTCTCTCTTGTCCTTCTAAGTCGCCGCAACGTGTATCACCGTGTCTATCTGAGTCTAATTCGATGCCTCGGAAGCCACACATGAGACGCCCTCCTTTTCTTCTTCCTACTCCTCCTGCTCCTCTATCTAACCCTCTCACTTCTTCTCGAGCATTCTCTCACGCCTCTCTGATTTTTTCTCTACTTCTATCTTTTATTCTAATTCTTTCTCTTCATTGAAAGTTCCTGCCCTCATCGCTTTCTAAACTCTACTAAGCCTGTACTTGTTGTGACCTCTTCCTAAGCCTGTACTTGTTGACCTCTTGCTCAATCTACTGTTCTCTTGTTTACTGACCTGTTCACTTAACTATATTTGATTCTACCTTTCTACTATTACTACATTCGTGGCTGACCTCTTCTAACCATTCACCTATACTTGTGGCTACTGATCGGTGACTTCTTTCACGTATCTGGACTCATGCTATTCTACATTATTTATTATCTCTGTATCAGCTCTGAAAACTTGTTTATTCATTTGGGTACACACCTTGTATTAGCATGCATTGCTATTTGTGTGTGTCCATGCAATTTGCTAAACTATTATAAAAAAAAAAAAAAAAAAGAAAGGTAAGTTTAGCTTTGGTTTGCAATTGGGGTAAATGAGGAACTCCAATGACATCGGGATGGTGCAACACAGCAACACTCGTCGAACGAGTCAGCCCAAGCCATTTCTTCAGCAATTTCATTCCCGCACTCTGCATTTTTGCGACGTACGTAGAAGGTATTGAATTCACTGACAGGAAAAAACGAAAGGTTCATAAACGAAAGGTTTATGAATGGTTCAAAAGTGCATGAATGATGTAGGTTGTGAATAATATTGTTCTGGAATACATGTACCTCAGTCGATTTAATTAAATTAATTTTTCGTGCCTGTATACACGTGAACCTCAAAATGATATTCATTAGGCAACTGCGTGACGTCGTTTATTCATTAACATTACAGTATTAAGTATTAAGAGTATTAAGGTTTAGTTAATCCATGGTTAATCGACAGAGGACCCTGTGTTGCGAAGCTATGAAACGGCTTTTTCACAAAAGTTACTGCATGCGGCATTAATAATATTGAAACGTACTGCTTTGGTATGTTGTCATACAGGCACACGCAGTATACCTTAATGAGGCTTAGTTTTTATAACGGTTGTGGGCGTAGCTCAACTTGAATTCCGATAATTTGCTGTGCACGCATCTACTCATATAGCTCACTGAATCCGGCAATTCATGGACACCAACGAGCCTCTTTTGTCCCAGCAACGTAAGTGCTACTAAGTTCGCGGTCTTATTTTCTAGATACTTCAGCGGGGACGAGGCTACTGTCGGAGTATCCCGCTAGCAGTAGTGCGGCCTCGCCTCCTCCTTCGTACACTCCTGAGGCTAATCCTTACAACAACAACACATCGCCATCAGCTGCTGCTGGTGGCTACACTGCACCTAGCCTTGCACCATATCCTGCACCTCAGCCCCAGTATGGTGGTGGGGAAGGATACTACCCTTATCAACCACCTACAACTCAAGATCCTCATGTCATACCTGCCATTGCAGTCGTATGTTCACTTGTTCTCTAGTACATCATTCTGCTACACTCTTTTTTATGCGCGCGCACACACACACACACACACACACACACACACACACACACACACACACACACATGTACACCATACAGGTTAAGGGTTCAGTTGTCAGAGAATACTTTTTATTGTCTGCCGTAATAAGTGCTAGTGCTTTGCTGTTCTGTTCACCTTGGATACTGCTCTGTTCACTCCCAGCTCTACTGCTATCATTGAGTGTGAGTCATTGCGCAACAATCGATGCAGCACGTTATGTTGTCTCATTGCAGAGTCGAGATTCAGCTCAAGAAGGTAATACTGAAGCTGCAAAGAAAAAAGCACTGGTTGCTCTAATCTGCGACATTGTTGCCATTCTTTCTTACATTTTACAAATTATATTGCTGCCTGTTGTAATAGTTGTCTGTTTAATGGGCAACGATTGTTAATGAGTTTCACATTGTACGCTTATGTTATCTACTAATCTGTTGTCACCTAATGTTTGCTTTTGTCATCCACTGTTGTCATCTAATGTTTTTTGCATGATAATTATAATCGTGATAATAACTGATAAACCTTGCTAAGCTAATACTAAGAGGCGTGGTTTAGCATTATTGGCGGGGGACTCTCGATCGCGCGCGCGAGAGGCATCGAAAATTCGAAATGTTGTAGCAGCTGCTTGCTAAGCTAATCTTCGCTGCTGCTGCCGTGCTATCACTTTTTCCAGAGGATTCACTAGAATTGAGCCTACCTCTAGAGCCTTGTGCCGTTTGTTCACTATTTTACCCAGTTCAGGCAACCGAGCTAGCCAAGCAGAATAATCAATCATGGATAATGCTGAAGAAGGTTTGTTACCTACGAGACAACTTGAATTGCGACTTCAGTGTACCATGCAACCTATTACTAACTGTCATTTTTCTTTAGCTCTGTCGCGAACTCCTCCAGGACAAACTATCCAGCCCACAGCTGCTACTACAAATACACCAATGACCAAAAGTTTGTGCACAGCTGCTTATTATATATGCCAGGACTTTTATCCATCTTCATAGCGAATACCGTTATAACGCCGCAAAAACTATCTATAGCATCTGACCAAGATGCGCTGAAGCAGCCAGAGCATGATGCACCATCACTGCCGAAAACTCCGGAAAATGAAGACACCCGAGAAACGAATACTCCAGAAAAGAGGGAGATTGATACACAGGAATCTAGCTCTAACAAAAGTTTGTGAATAATTCTTACATGTATTTGTAATTGTGCTCTGTTCTGAATTAGAGATGGTAGCTCATGCCAGTAAGACTGCACCTCAGGAGCCTGAAGAACTTGCATCTCCGCCTACGTCTCAGGAACCCGATACACCTCAGGAGTCTCAGCTTGATTCTTCAGAAAGTGCTGGGAAGAAACGTCCTGCGGGTGATTCAATGGAAAATGAGTCTAAGCATACGAGGTTGCAGCTGGAAGGTGCATCTTATACTGTAGCTACGTACAAAATTTAACATCATTTTACTATTGCAGACACACCGATTGGAGAAGAAAAAGAAAACGACCAGCTGAGAGAACCTGCTGTTGCAGTGAAAACAAAATCATCACAACAAACCTGTACAAAATCTATTTGCAGGATTGAGTAAGTATATCATTATATCATGTGTATTATAGTCAGCAGGTGTCAGAACTAAGAGAACAGTATCATCTGAATCAGGTTATATCGTATTTCATTCTCAGCAATTATATCATCAAAATAAATTATTATGCACATGTTATTATTTCTATGCAGAAACTCTTGTTTATTATTTTGTTAGACGCTGCGTGATGAATTTTTTCGGCTGTTTTTATGGAGTTCATTTTAATACACGTTCGATAAAATAATAACAATTATATTATCTGGATCATTGCTGTGCGGTGGTTTCAAGGAGCCTGGAGGGCCTAGGGGTCAGCTTTAGAGGTGTGTTTGGATTCAAAATGGGCAAGCGGCCACCTAGCCTCAATTATTGCATGCTTGCTTGCAGAATCAGAGTACATAGATGTGTGATTCTGTTGGTCCTACGACTGGTTGTCACCGCTCAGATTACGGAGTGATCCAAGCAGCAATCTCTATAATCTTTGTGCCTACGAAAATTAATAGCTCACCAAAGTACACAGTTATATACCATCTGTGTGATACAGGTTATCTGTGCTAATCATGGTGACCCTTATGATGGATTGTGTGGAGTAGAGCGAAGTGCTGATGATGATACAACTCCAGGCACTCCCACATCCAACAATCTACACAAATTCGATGACTACATGTATTATTTAATGCACAAACACGTGTGGTTTCAAGGAGCTTTGCTGAAGGTTTTAGCTTGTGCTTGTATTCAAACTGGGCAAGCCAGTCAGCCGCAGTCAGGCTACTTATAAACATGGGATTTTAAACTAACACAGAGTATACTGCTTGATCCTACAACTGGTTCTCACTTGGATCCAACCAGCAATCTCTACTCTTTGTCCCTACGCTATACTAGTTGATGAAGCATGCAGTATAGAAAATGATCTCGCTAAGGTACCATGCATAACAGTTGCAGACACTGCTGTTTCGTACAGAGTCAAGCAGTGCTGTATGCTGGCGTGTCTAAATAAATCTGAGTATCTTTATTTCCTAATAGGAACCCAATGCTTTGAACAGAACAATAATCATAATCATGACTATTGTTATTGCTCGTTATTATAATTGAAGTTTATTATCAGAGGGTTATTTATAGTGAAAGGTGTGGTCTCTTGGGACAGCAGCGTCTTTGGCGGGAGCCGACAGAGACCTCGATCGCCAGCCAGGTTTGGGACGGGTGGTAAAAATTGTGGGATATTACACAGAAAACTAGCCAGGGACCAGTTTCGCACGGATCATCCAGTACTAGTACTGCAGTGTTTTGCAGCAGCCGTGCACGTTGATCTGCAGAGCTAGTACCAGTTCTTCACTGATATAGTGACAACCATGAGTGTAGAATCAAAGACAGGTATGCTTACTGTACTGGTTGTTATTTTTATAGTTGCCCATAGACTTAGACTATTGCTTTTGGGGTCGGGAATTTTAATATTTTTCCCAGTTCCTAACACGCAAACCTGTGCCAGGAACTCTGCCTGTGCACATAGTATTGGTGTGAACTCTCTGTTCAGAATCGATTGCTGAAGTTACACCCCTTTGTTGGCAGAAGCTTTCAACTTACCAATGACTGTACTGAGCTAGACACCAACGAACAGCGCTATAAACAAAACACCGAAACTATGTGTAGTCACCGAATCTTTTGGTCACTTTCTGTGTGGTTGTTAGATTCTAGCTCACCCTCAAGCAGTCTATCTCAGCAGGGATCAATCATGGATGCTGAAGAAGGCAGTAAGTTACCATGTATTCTTCTACTCTGTCTTACCATGATTTCCTCTAAGCCCTGCCACTAACTCCTCCAAGACAAAATCCACCTGTTGCCGCTACTACGACGAGCCCAATAACGATAAGTTTGTGCTAGCTTTAGAAATTTTTCCTTTGAGATTTAATCCACAGAGAATACGGTTATGACACCTGATCACCCTCTACCAAGTTTTGTGCATCAACAAGGTAAAGAGAGTCCACTATCACAATGCTTGTCAATGTATTGTCCGCCATCGCATAGCTTCAGAAGAGGACAGTATAAAATTGTCTATAGAGGAGTCCAGGGAACCAAGCCCTAGTAAAAGTTAGTGGAATATCATGACGATTTAAAATAATATTTTTATGTGCATAGTACTACTGGTGTCTCCTGAAACACCAGTAGTAAGGCCTGTGAAGAAACGTGCATCCACGGAGGATAAACCTGCATGTAAAAGCAGCAAGCTTCCCAAGCCAGGTACATATAAATAATTATACGATACACATGTACGTACTAGGCCCACAGCTGCTACTACAAATACACCAATGACCAAACGTTTATGCACAGCTGCTTATTATACCAGATTTTCTATCCATCTTTATAGCGAATACCGTTATAACACCTCAAAAACTATCTATAGCATCTGACCATGATACGCTGAATCAGCCAGAGGATGATACACCAACACTGCCGAAAACTCCGGAAAATGAAGACACTGCAGAAATGAATGCTACAGAAAAGAATGATATTGATGTGTTTACACAGGAATCTAGCCCTAACAAAAGTTTGTGAATAATTCCAGCATGTATTTGTAGTGCTCTGCTGTTCTGAATTAGAGATGGTAACACATGTCAGTAGGACATGTGCTACACCTCAGGAGCCTCAAGAACTTGCATCTCCGCCTACGTCTCAGGAACCCGATATACCTCAGGAGTCTCAGCTTGATTCTTCAGAAAGTACTGGGAAGAAACGTCCTGCTGGTGATTCAATGGAAAATGAATCTAAGCATACGAGGTTGCAGCTGAAAGGTGCATCTTATATTGTAGCTACGTAAAAATAACATTATTATTTTATTTTTTTAAAGAATAGCAATACTATAAATTAAGATACATAATAACACTAAGGTGTAAGGAAAGGGAAACAAAGAAAACAACTAAACTAACAGAGGTAAGCAAGAGAAAAAAAAACAACAACAACAAAAAAAAAAACAAAAAAAAAACCAAAAAGCAAACAAAAACAAAAGCAAACAATAATAATAATTAAGAAAACAAATCTACAGTTAGTGAAGGCAAAGTGCCCCGCACTAAAGTTGCATTGCCACGTTGGACTGCCACCGATAGTCTTTGAATAAGGTACGAAAATGCTTTGTTTTCACCGCTGTACATTTTGATACGGCGACCAAGGTCCACCAAAAAGTCCCAGGACTTTGGTCCAACTGCACCAAGCGACTCAATGGCTATGGGTGAAAACAAGTACGACAGGGCTAGTTGGTGGTACTTTATCTCCTTCTGAGACTCTGCTCTTGCAGCAACACCTCCTGTTTTTGTCACTGCAATAGGTCGATAGGAAGGTGCTAGGGTATCAGGAACAGTAACATCCCAAACCAATGATCTGCCGTGGGTCCAAGGGACTGATGTAAGTCCGTCTGGCCTCTTGCCATCTGATCTTGAAAGTCCTGATGGTTCGAGGGTGGATGGTATGCCTGCCGAAGCCATTGCTCTGTAGATGACGTTGTTGACTGCTGCATGACGATGGTATCTCCCACTGTTCTTAAGACAAGAAAGACCGTGGTGTGCAAAAGCGTCCACTCTGACTCCACAATGCTGGCATGTATGTGGAGTGCAAATTGGTAAGCCCAAGCGAAGGGCCACTGCTATCCTCACGGTGTCGTCATCCATCCTCAGCCCAAGAGCTGAAATGGGTAGTGCCTGAAGCCAGGCCCCTGCCTCGGGAGCAAACACAGCCATCAGTCTTGCCCGGGAAGTAACATCAGGTGTGTTCGAGAGTAGAAAATCTTGGCTGTAAGTTATGTGGGGTAAGTCCCATGCTTTGTGACGGCATACATCTTCAATTGAGGGCAAACTGGATTTGGGATCCTGGAAGTCCAGCATGACAAAGCTTCATCCTTATACAATAGAGGAATTGATTGAAGACTTTGTGGAAGTATTTGAGAGGTGAGTTCCTGTGAGGCAGCAGCAGATGAAAGAAAACAAGAAGGTGCCAACTGAACCGCACTGCGAAACCCAAGACCGCCATACTTAACCGGGAGAGAGGCCTGGATCCATGTGAGACTGTCAGATGAGAGCGGGACATTAGTGATAGAGCTCAAAAGAGAACATGATAACGTGTCGTACTCAACGAGGGAGGGTGCAAGAAAAGCAGGAGCTGTGCGAAGCAAGTATAAAAGCCTCGGTATGGAGAAAGAGTGACGCAGCAACAGAATAGCATCATGCCTTGAAAAATGACACAACCTTTCACCCATCAACCGAAGGGAAGTGATCTTATTCTGAATAGCCAGGTCAATACCGTCAATGTCACCAATGGGGGAACCCAAGAGAACAGCTTTGGATGGATCGACAATACATGCACCCGGTAATTCACGAAGAAGCTTGTCCGAAGTTTCAGAGGAGGAGCACACTACCTCAGATTTGGAGGGATTCAACACGAGACCCATCTGATGGGCTGACCTAATTAAGGTGATGTCTTCCTTTAGTACATCCAAGTGGCCGCCTATGCTGATATCATCCAGATAGGAAACACAGAATTCAGAATTCAACGATGAAACAAGCCCGTGAATAGATAGACAGAAGAGAAGAGGGCCGAGCGGGTCACCCTGTTGAATCCCTTCAGCAGATGGAATAGTACGACTCTCCCAAAAGAGAAGGGACTCAGCTGAATAGGAGGAGTGAACAAGTGGATACAGATCAGGACAATGCTCTCTCACACATTGTAGCATTTCATTTCGGTGAAGAGAGTTGAATGCATTCTTGAAATCAAATTTGAGCAAAGCATTGGATGATGGCATCTGGGTTGAGTAAAGCCTTGCACTGTGAACAGCAGCCTCAATACCGCCCTTTACTTTGAAACCCAGTTGCCGAGGAAGAAGCAAAGCTGACATATCATCCGCAACTCTGGTACAGGCAATTTTAGCCACTAACCGACGGAGGGTGCAGCCTGAAGCAATGGGTCTCACACCACCGTCACTCTTCCTCAGTGCAGTCAAGCGAGCTCCAAAGAAGTTAGGACGGACAGACACAGGAGTTTTTCCTTCAAGGACCAGGTCACAGAAGGATGTCAAAGCAATCAGTAAGGGAGAGAGGCTGGCATCTGATGGGCCCTCAGCGAGCATGTCTTTCAGGTGTTGAGGTCGGAGACCGTCAGGACCAGCAGATGAACCAGCGGGAAAAGATGCATTTGAACCAGCGGGAAAAGATGAACCAGCGGAACCAGCGGGAAAAGATGAACCAGCGGGAAAAGATGAACCAGCGGGAAAAGATGCATTATTTTATTATCTCAGAAGAAAAAGAAAATGACCACCAGAGAGAACCTGCTGCAGTGAAAACAAAATCATCATAACAAACCTGTACAAAAATCATGTATAAGAAAATTAAAAAGATTTCTATCGAAATCAGAAGGATGTAGGGTTGTGAAATCTACCACTGGTCAACAATGTAAACTAACAAGGAACAAGCATGGAATGGTAACACGATTGACTTGCTAACAGACCATAGATCCCTACATCAGTGGCTGCTGTAGTTGACTATAGCTAGTTCAACTTGTTGCTGTTGACTGACACCTGACGTGCATTCAGCTTGTGACAGCTTATGTACAGCCACTGATGTAGGGATCTATGGTCTGTTAGCAAGTCAATCGTGTTACCATTCCATGCTTGTTCCTTGTTAGTTTACATTGTTGACCAGTGGTAGATTTCACAACCCTACATCCTTCTGATTTCGATAGAAATCTTTTTAATTTTCTTGTTTGTGTCCTTTTTTTTCTTTTTCAGTGAAGTGCAGTTCAATATCATGCAATTACTGTGCCAACTTTGTTTCCACCATTGGTTTGGTTTTCCTGTTGCTGATGGGTTTTCTTTATTATTAACAATTTTAAACTTGTAGCTAAATAATTCTTATGCTATAGATATATGTGTTCTCCGTGATCTATACGGCTTGGCGACAGAGGAGGTTGGAAGCATTAGTATGCGCACGTGATTGTATGCTGTTATTATGCGCACGTGATTTCGAATGAGCATAGCTAACGTTCCATCGCGAGGCGTGGCTCAATGGCGCTAGCATACAGCACTAGAACTCATTCGTGGATTCTTTCTAAAATGGTATTGCGTAGAGCTTGATTACTGGTCTTACTTAAAGATATGATCTTAGAATATTGGTAAGGTTTTGTATAGTGCACTGCACACCAGTTTCTGTGCTTTGTATGTCGTGAAATCTAGGAAGAAGTAGCACAACTCCAGTATACAGCACACTTGTGCTGGATTCAGGAATCTTTCTTCTGTGAAACAGCTTAAATTTAAGCAACTTTCTTAGTTCTAGCTCTGACCAGGTCTCGTCAGCTGTATACTGGGTTTTGCAGACAACAATGGAGCTGTCTCTTCGCTCGCCGTTTCAAACGCCAAGATTTTGCTTCAGGACGTCTGTAGTAGGCTTGTCAATAAGCTGATTGCTTGCACGAACAATAACTGTAGTGTTTTCCACAGTTGAGAATCGTCACTACTTTCTCGCCCATAGCAGCTCAGGAACCCCTGGGTTGGATCGGGTAGATCGCATATTTGTAATCTGCTGTGCAAGAGCGTTCGATTCATACTAAATTCGTTAAATTCTGTCCAGAGAATAGTGTAAAATTGACAACTAAGATTCGCCATACATTTTGATTTGGAGAGAATTTACAAACCACAAGTCACATGACTGAATATTAATGCTTCCAACCTCCTCTGGCTTGGCGATACTCAAGCTTGTGCTTGGTCACGTGCGCTAACCACAGCTTGGTCACGTGCGTATTGCGCAATCATTATTAATGGCGTCTAACACTTAGCTGACAATGGATCACGATCGAGAAATCGCGGAATTTATATCGCCGTTTCGCTAAAAACTAAGTTCAAAAGGCACATGTCAGGAGAATTTCACGACTGTTCGTGGGTGTTTTGGTCTCGGCACTGCTCACGTAAAAGTGCTAGGCGAGTGGAAAGAAAGAAAGAAAACGAAGATGACGAAACTCGATTTTCACCGTTTCCAGGTTCGTCACTTCAGTAACAATCTTGAGCAACCTCCTTGCTACTGTAAGATGGGGCAACGCCAGATAGCAGATTTAAGTGTCATGGACGTATAAAATTCATCACCAGGCGAAATATCAGCGTTTGAACGCTAATACATTGTATGTAGCCGCCATCTTGTTTTCTCGTTCAACCCTACATAGGGAGACACTACCGTGTCTCCCTAATTAAAGTCAGCTGATGTCAGAACAGTATCATCAATCAGGTTATATCTTATACATGTATTTCGTATCATTCTCAGCAATTATATAATCATAATAAATTATAATTATTATGCACATGTTATTATTTTATGCAGAAACTCTTGTTTATTTGTTAGATGCTGCGTGATGAATTTTGGTCGGCTGGTTTTTTATGGAGTTCATTTTAATACACGTTCGATAAAATAATAATATCTGCATGTATTATTCATTGCACAAGCATGTGTGCTGTGGTTTCAAGGAGCCTGGAGGGGTAAGCTTTATAGAGGTGTGTTTGGATTCAAAATGGGCAAGCAGCCACCTATAGCCTCAATTATTGCATGCTTAGTCAGAGTACATAGATGTGTGATTCTGTGTGGTCCTACGACTGGTTGTCACCGCTCAGATCACGGAGTGATCCAAGCAGCAATCTCTATAATCTTTGTGCCTACGAAAATAGCTCGCCAAGGTACACAGTTATACCATCTGTGTGATACAGGTTATCTGTGCTAATCATAGTGACCCTTAATCCTTATGATGGGTGTACAGTAGAGAAAAGTGCTGATGATGATACAACTCCAGGCACTCCCCAATCCAATACACTCAGGATAGTAGCTGGTACGATAAGTGGGATGATAGTGAAAAAGTTATGAATTTCAACTGGTTTTGTGGCTAGTGTTTCAGAGGGAAGTTTTGTTGTTTTAGTTTCCTGATTAGGCTGCATTTTCTAATGGTTTTTCAGTCAGGTACCAGTAGAGTACCATTCGATCACGAACTGGAATGACTCTTCTAGAATATTCTGGATCGGCCTTTTTTCACTGTTGTATGTCTTCTTGTCATGGTGTCCTTCGTGCTCAGAATACTTCCAGCTTTATTCCTGTAATCATCATGATCGAGTGTGACTCAATCATCTGCATTATACATTATACATTATTTCTTTGCTCATCATCTGCATGTGACATTGTTGCCGTCAATGCATCGTCATCATAGATTATGCATTTCTGGATAAAATTAATTTCATGAATTTTCAGTAGTATCCAGCATTCCTGAAAGTTATTGTTCTTGTACACCTTCATGAATGTCTGATTCACTGACTGATTGCATGCTGCAATTCTCGATGAGCTCTGCAGCTCGAGCTCCTCGCTCCTATACATGTGTCGAGGTGTACTGCCAATAAAAGAGGTGTGGTTTCCTCCCCAGCCATGTGCTCGGCTAGTCAGGCGTGGCCTGCCTAATCGCATACAGTATGCGATATACAGTATACAGTATATATACAGTATGCGATTAGGTATGCGATACAGTATGCGATACAGTATACAGTATATATGTTACGACCCGATTCACAACCTGACCCGTTTCGAAGCCGGCCGCCGGTTTCGAAGCCGGTTAACCCGATTTACAACCACATAACTCAGTTGACCCGGTTTAAAACCGAACGTTTCAATGCTTCAGGGTGCCCACCTGCATGCTAGATCGACGGAACCTACGTAGGAGTGCTGTCGCGGTTATAGCTCACTGCAGTGCAGCGCAGCAAGACTGGAAAGTGTCCGCGGAGGCGATTTAGAGCATCATGAGCTACTACAGTCATCGACAGGAGCATCGTTGTAAGTGGTTTAGCAGCACAACACAGCAAGCCTACCTGCTAAATTGACAGGAATGACGTTACGATTGGTTCAGCAACGCAGCGCAGCAAGAAATGTTGTGTGCATGCAGCAGTTGTTTTAACAATCAAACTCATAGGAACATGTCAGAGCTTCTTATTCAAACGTGACTCCTGTACATGGAAGCAAATTTAAAGAACAGTATAATTGCGATGCAATGTATATGGACACACAGAGTACACGTTATGTTTAGTAGTCGAAGTCTATTACAAGCGCGCACTTAGCATTATGCACGCTTTGAATCTGGCGCGCAGCTAGCTAACCCGCTTCGAAACCGGTCGACCGGCTTCGAAGCGGGTCAAAGGTTGTGAATCGGGTCGTAACATATATACAGTATGCGATTAGGCAGGCCACGCCTGACTAGTGCTCGGCCATGTGTAGACTACGTGTGCAGCTAGCTGCTTTACTATGTAGCGGGTCGTTTGGCGGGAGACTCTCTGGCCTGGCCTCGCCTACTACGCCTAGCGCCTCGCTTATATCTTGTACAACTAAACCGTGCCAGGTCACCATCAAGGTCAATGCACGTGTAAGACACGGTGACAGAACGCCTGCCTTCCGCACGGAACCCAAGTGCTGCTGACTACGTCTCCTGCTGCTTCAGTTCTATCAACGAAGGCTAAGATAAGAACAGGTATGATGGACGGTTGTAATTCAGATTGCTGTCTGTCTCAGAATGTAGTGCTTGAATTCTATTGGGTTTGAGGTTTTGAATTTGTCCGGGTCACTATGTATGTGCTTTAGATTCTAGCTCGCCATCCAGCAGCATGTCTCAGTCGGAATCAGTCATGGATTTTGTTGAAGAAGGCAGTAAGTTACTTTCCGGCATAATTATTTTTCACTACTGTTTTTCTCTCCAGCCCCGACACTATCCCCTCAAAGACCAGAAGTTGCTTCAACAAATAGCCCTATGAACAAAAGTTCTGTGCTACAGTGCTGTTTTATTATTTTTTTTGAAATTGTCTTTATCCGCAGAGAATATTGTTTTTACACAAGATCGGCTTGCTCTAACTGACCAAAAAGGTAGATCTACTTACTACACCAACTGAATAGCTAGGTATTTAACTGAATAGCTAGGCTGAATAGCTTGGTATTTTGCTCTTGTCATCCAGTGTTTTTTGCATGATAATTATGTTTGTCATGATTGTACTACACCAACTGAATAGCTAGTTGTGATTTTCATACTGTCTACAGAAAAGGTCAAGGTGAATATGCCCATAGAGGAGTCCAGCCAACTGAGCCCAAGCCAAAGTTTGTAGATCATTCTTTTTGTAATAACAATAATAATGATATCAGAATGATATAATGCTTTCCATTTATAGAATTGGGAATGGTATCGCCCACAGTGGTAGCACCTATGGGATGTAAACAGAGGCGTTCTGGGTGTGATAATCCTAAGCGTAGAAGGCTGGCTGAAGGTAGCTCCGCAATTTATCTAGTTTGCTTCTATTTACAGTACTATCTCAGAAAACAAAGAAAACCAGGATAACATCGCCCAACGTGTCAAAAGGAATAAACGTCAAGGTGGAGGAGCTCCTCTTGAAACTCAATGTAAGTTTAATTTTATGGTTGATTAATTTTTATTACTGTCAACTGTCAGGTGCTAACAAAAACTAAGGACAGACTCTCATGAAGATTATTAATTTTTTACTTTAATTTTGTGTCTATATAGTTATATTTATACATGTATTATTCTCTGAAGACGTTTATAATACATGTAAGAGCTGCATTAAGTTATTTTTGTAGTTGCAACGCCCCTGGATCCCATGAACATCACGTGAGTAAACACTAGAATTTAAAAAATTCGCTGTGTCTCCGGTCCCGGCAACGGGATCGACCTTTCTATAGTTGCAGTCCCGGCAACGGGATTTTAATGGCAATTGGGTCGATCCCGGCAACGGGATCGACCTTTCCATGGTTGCAGTCCCGGCAACGGGATTATAACAAAACTAAATCCTAAACCCAAGACCTTAAAACACTTCGCCTAACTGCTAAAAGCCAGGAGGGTCTTCCTAACTAACTAAGGATCGTCGGGAGGGTCTTCCTAACTAAGGATCGTCGGGAGGGTCTTCCTAACTAAGGATCGTCGGGAGTGTCTTCCTAACTAACTAAGGATCGTCGGGAGGGTCGTCCTACGGAGCTAACAGCGCAAACCCGTGGCTAACAGCGCTACTGACCCGCGGTAAGAGCGCTAGCCTCTGCCTAACAGTTTTTTAGTGAAAAAAAAAAGAACCAAAAAAAGTAGAATGTACCAGGGATTGAACCCTAGCACATCATACTGCTATGCACAACACCTACCCATTGAGCCACCGAGACCCGTTGCCAACTAGACATTGGAACTAGGCTTTATAGCGATATTCTCCCGTTGCCGGGATCGACCCATTTGCTATTAAAATCCCGTTGCCGGGACTGCAACCATGGAAAGGTCGATCCCGTTGCCGGGACCGGAGCCACAGCGTAAAAAATTAGCTAGAGGGTCACAGAGCCAGCAGGGGAGTGTAGCCTCAAACCAGGCTACAGGGGAGTGTTGCAAGCTATCAGCAACTGGCGACCGTGCACGTCACATTTGTGTAATCCCGGGTGCATTGCTGGAGATGGAGAATTCGAAGTTGAATGTTCCAGACGACGCGATCGAGATGAAAACTGGTAAATTGCACCCTCTAATCATTCCAAATCATTCTTGCTGTGATTTGTATAAATACCACTCAGAATCTAGCTCCGGCAAGTCCTCCAGTTCTCTGTCATTGATGGACACTGAAGACGGCACGTGTAAGACTGTCTAATCTATAAACTAAATTTTAGTCTAGCCCCTTTTTGACCTCTTCCTTCTTCCGTTCACACGCCTTCTGGGTATATTATTATACAAATCCTCCTAATGTAGTCTAACCCATTCATGCATGCAATATAGACAGATTTTAATCAGTGACTATTATGACTGCTACTGTGCATAGCAAGCTGCATAAACTCTAATTGCTGCATGTTTTAAAACTTTCTTTCCTAGTGCAACGTACTCCAAGTCCAAAAGGCTACTGTCAGGTTGGAGCGACTGCAACAACTCACAGTCCTATCACTAAAGGTTAGCTCACAACATAATGTGTACAGTACTCTCTATAATTTTTGATAATGATAGACAATCTAGTTGTATCTCCGCCATCACTGCAATCATCACCACGTTCTGGTGAAAGAATACTGTCGAGCTGTAAAGAAGAACCCAAATCCATAGGAGACCTGAGACCTCACCCAAACAGTCCATGTGTACCAAATCGCCAGAAAAACACTGATGCTTTGATTCATACGCCAATATCAATAAAAGGTATTATAGCATTAATTTTATGTCATAATTACCCATGAGTTTTCTTTCATCAGTCACAGATACTGAGAATGTCAATGCCAATACTGAGTCAAGAAAGCGTAAAAGTATTAGGGGTCTTAGAGAGAAAGGTACATGTATATGCCTTCAGATCTGGAGATGAAAATTCACATGATGTTGTGCTTGTTTTAGATATAAATGTCAAACGAACTAGGATAAGCGATTGAAGTCAAGGCTCCTATTTTTGTTTCACTTACAGTAATACATGTATTATTCAGTGATTTTCACAATTTTTTATTGCATAATTTATTAATACACTGAAATAATAATTATTATTACAAACACTGAAGGGTGAAGCTATCTTATGTGTAGCGCTCAGCGTCCGCAAGATACGAGTTAACGAACAGAGGTTACTGCTCAGACTATCAACTGAGCAATCATTCTGAATTCTCTTTGATTTCACATGGCTTATATACACAAAGAGAAAATTAAAATCAATTTACACATAACTAGATGTCATAATACTGAGTCAGATTACATATGCAACTGTCAATCACTAGTTTTCTTAGCTAACTACTTGTTTGTATGGTGCTGCTGCAAAACACTACAGTACTAGATGATCCGTGCGATACTGATTCCTGGTTCCGAGCAAATAATGCATTGCGGCTATAACAGCTGATTTATTTTACATGTATGGTTCAGTAAATAATTCATTGGGTGAGTGAGTCACGTGATCCAGACATAATTGAAATCACAAGGGACCTGAAACAAGTGAAATCTCGTATGCTGACTGGTAAAATCATGAGATCACCGTATTCTTTCCGTATACTCGGCATTTTTCTGTATACTAACACCCATGCTTAATTAAATCAGTGCCATCAGGAGTACAGTCTCAGCTTGGATTTGAAGATTCTTCAGAAAGTGTTGGGAAGAAACGTCCTGCAGTTGATTCAATGGAAAATGAATCTAAGCAATGGAAAATGAATCTAAGTTTAAAACTAACAATTGCAAGGAGTACCACTTGATCCTACAACTGGATCACAGAGCTATCCAACCAGCAATCTCTACTCTTTGTGCCTACGCTGCACTAGTTGATGAAGCATGCTGTGTAGAAAATGATCTAGCTAAGGTACCGTAATAACAGTTGCAGACACTTGTGTTTCGTCTGGCAGCTGCCTGATGTGATAACTATCCAACTATTTCACTAGTTGATGAAGTTTTAGATGACACAAAGAGCTCTCTCGGTATAATGGAGGAGTTCTGGACCAGCCTTCACTCCAGACAATCACTTGTTCTTTGTCGTTTGTTCACTTGTACACCACTGTGGTGGTGAGTGCAAGCATGTCTAACTTACGATAAATTCTCGAGTATCTTTATTTCCTGTTAGGAACCCAACACTTTTGGAGAATACAACATAGCAATAATCATAATCATGACTATTGTTATTGCTCGTTATTATAATTGAAGTTTATTATCAGAGGGTTATTTATAGTGAAAGGTGTGGTCTCTTGGGACAGCTAGCTAGCAACCTCTTTTGGCGGGAACCGACAGAGCCCAGCTCGACAGCCACCCAGGTTTGGGACGGGTGGTAAAAAAAAGTGTGGGATATTACACAGAAAACTAACCAAGGGACCAGTTTCGCACGGATCATCCAGGCCTGTAGTGTTTTGCAGCAGCCGTGCACGTTGAGCTAGCTCGATCGAGCTAGCTACCAGTTTTGTCACCGATACAGTGACAACCATGAGTGTAGAATCAAAGACAGGTATGCTTACTGTACTGGTTGTCGTTATTATGGTTGCCCATAGACTTAGAGGTCGGGAATTTTAATAATTTCCCAGTTCCTAACACTGTTAGGAACTAGTAACAGGCAAACTGCCGGGAAATCTGCCGGTGTACATAGTTTTGGTGTGAACTTTCTGTTCAGAATCGATTAAGAGGTGCTTAAGTTACACCCCTTTGTTGGCAGAAGCTCTCGATTTGCCAATGACTGTAATAGCTGGCCTGAGACTCCAACGAGCAGCGCTATAAACAAAGCACCGAAAATACAAACAAAAAAAATGTATATGTATACATAATAAATTAATTGTGACCGGATTTGGGAAAACCAACCATTTCGCCAAAATTGTTGAAAATGAGTTATGTATACCATGTGAAAGCTTATGAGTAGGCAAATGCAATGGTACCTTTGGCATTGTTCTTAGTGTTTCCGTTGTTCAGTTATAATACAAAACGTGCATCGTAGCTAATAGACTTTCAATACACTTCGCTTCACAAAACGCTATTTTTCTCAAATCAATATTTTTGGCGAAATGGTCTGTTTTCATAAATCCGGTCACCATTAGTAGTCACTGAATCATTGATCACTTCTGTGTGGTTGTTAGATTTTAGCTCACCCTCCAGCAGTCTATCTCAGCCGGCATCAATCATGGATGTTGAAGAAGGCAGTAAGTTTACCATTTATTCTTTCTACTTTGTGTTATTATGATTTCCTCTAAGCCGCGGCACTAACTCCTCCAATACATAATCCACCTGTTGCCGCTACTACGACGAGCCCAATGACGATAAGTTTGTGCTAGCTTTAGAAAATTTCTCTTTTGATTTAATCCACAGAAAATACGGTTATGTCGCCTGATCAACCTCCATCAAGTTTTGTGCATCAACAAGGTAGAGAGAGTCCAATATCACAATGCTTGTCAATGTATTGTCTGCCATCGCACAGGTTCTGAAGAGAACGATATAAAATTGTCTATAGAGGAGTCCAGAGAACCAAGCCCTAGTAAAAGTTAGTAGATTATCATGACGATTTAAAATGATATTTTTATATGCATAGTGATATTGGTGTCTCCTGAAACAACATTAGTAAGGCCTGTGAAGAAACGTACATCCACAGAGGATAAGCCTGTATGCAAGCTTCCCAAGCCAGGTGCATATAAATATGCGATGCTGATGTATTTTAAATACATAATTTTTTTATGTAATTGTCTTTTTCAAGACAAAGAAAATGTTTCCCAGCGGCAACGTAGCAACAGCAAAAAGACCAAGAAAAGGCGTCGAAGCAAAATTCCACTACGAGTTCAAAGTAAGTCATGATTGTTTTAACTGAAGGGGTGCTTACTGTTTTTTATCATCAGACGATAATAAAATATCAGACCAGTAGGATAAAATACTGCAGAGAGTTATTTTTCTGTCACCAAATGTGTGTCCATCACTACGACCCAACATAACCTGAGAGACTTGTACTTTAACATTATTTTAGTATTTATTTTAAAGACATGTTATTTTTTCTTGTCCACTTCTCTAGTTTAGTAAATAATTATGTTATGTACATAAAAATTGATTCGGAAAAGAATGTATTGTTACTTATAGAGAGAAAAAGAGCATTCTGTGTTCTGCCAATTGACTTCATTCAATGTCAGTTTATACGGAGGAATTTATTCTTTCCTTGCTGATGAGTGTGTCAATTAATAACTATTTTTTGCGGTTGAAATCTTGCATGACCAAACAGTCGTGTAGGACTATATGTACCCAGACGTGCATTTTCACTGCAAAACTTAAGAAAAGCAAGCTGCTTCAATTCATTATTAACAGCTAAAAAAGTGAACCATTCAAGAGACTGGGCGGTTTCTCAAGCAAGCGTGGGTGTTAGCAAAGAGGTGTGGTTTACATTGTAGATTTGAAAAAGGGAGGGTAAAGGTCAGCCAACAGCTATAAAAGCCCTCGTAGCTGCTCAACTCGCTCGTAATACACAGCTTGTGCGTCCGTGCCGTGTACGAGACAGCAGGGCACTAACCAGCTGTTGGTGGCGCATTACAGTTGATTTCCACTCGATCACAGCCAAGACTAGCCTCGTGTCCAGTCCCTTTCTGAGAAAGAGGCTGAAAAAGAGGCACAGGGGAACGAGGCTAAACCAAGACTCGACTACTACAACATCCTGAACATGAGCGTTGACATGAATAGCGCTAGTGGTATGTGAAACATATAATTTCTGTGGATCAGTGATTAAAAGTTTGTGTGCAGATTCTAGCCCTGGTGGATCACAGTCTTCAACAAGTTCGTCTCTTTCGGCAATGGATACAGCGGAACAAGGCAGAGGTATAATACAAGTTTCTAGATGTATGAAGCTGCACTGTTACTTCTTCAGCCTCTACGACAACTCCTCCCAACTCACAGACCCTACCCATCGCTGCAACAACACATACTCCAAATACAAAAAGTTTGGATAGCATGCTGCATGCTTTCTACATGTGAACACTGTTACTATGTGCTTTCACTTGATTCACAGATAACACCGTTGTATCGTCCGAACATCTTCCATCAGATTTCTTGCATGCTCTTGCCATTACACCAACCAGATTCACAGAACCAGCACAACTAGAAGATGAATTAGAGACCATACCTGATTTTCCAGTTAGACTAGCTGATGAACCAACAGATTCTCAATTGAACACTACTCAACAACCTATAGCTACGGTCACTGAATCTATGAATGGTACACAGTTACTGCAATGTAGTAGCTAGTGTATTACCACACATGCAGATACAAACAGAAGAGAGATGAATGTTGACAGCAGTACTAGGATGAGAAGGAAGCGAAGACGTCCACTTGAACTTAGAGGTATAAACATTAATTTTAAAGTAATGTTACCAATCTTCGACCAATTAGACAACAAGAGGCCGGTCAGAGAAACAGATTCGTGATTAATTTTGTTCTATTCTTGCCGATGTAAAGTATCTTCCTAATCATTATTGAATCACATTATAATCACCTGTTACCCTGAGGTCAAGTGTTAATGCAAAAGTGAAAACTTTTTATAAAAAAAACTTCAAAGTGTACATGTTGATCATAGCATTCACAAAAATGACAATGTGCATTATATCGAAAGTGAATACTTTACTTGGAGTGAGGCTCAGGACCAAGGTACACAAACTAATGCTCAGTTCTGTTTGTGCGTTTATATAGTACATGTACTGTACGTGCACACTGAAACGCCGGACTGAGTGTCTGCTTTTATTGCGGATTCCGGCCAGCAATCATGAATGAAGACTGTAAGCATCCAGTGAACGAGAGTGCCGCGCACTATGTCATTACCTGGATGGGCTCTCTGGGACTGACCGCTACTGTTGTGTGCTCAACTGCTGCTCTGCTTGTGTTCGTATTTAAGCTGCACAAATACTTTGTCCATCGTCTCGCCCTCTATCAAGTGTTAGCCGCCTCTTTCTATGGCCTTGCGCTCACTCTTGAACTAGTGTTTCTTGCTGTTGACAAGTACGAGCACAGGTGGTTGTGTGAAACCATCGGATTCTTATTTTTCTACTTTTCATGGGTAAAAGTACTTTTTACAGCTTGGGTAGTCTTGCATCTTTTTTGCTTCACAGTTTTCTACAAAAATCTTCAAAATCTAGAAGTGTTGTTTGTGATCATATCGATTGTGACTCCTCTTGTGTTCACATGGATACCATTTGTAAATGATGTATACGGTCCTGCTGGTGCTTGTTGCTGGATTGAGAGTTGGAAAAATAACTGTGTAGATAACGTATCTTATCTAGGAGTAGTAGAACAGTTTACATTGGGGTACGGTCCAGCTATGATTTTCTCTGTAGTGGAATCCATTGCGATCTTTGTGATTGTACTGCGTCTACTATTTTGCTATCAACCTGTTCGTGATGAAGAGATGTCACTATTGTCACGGAGCCAGAGACGCAAGGCATTTAAAGAACTTCTTCCACTTCTTGTCTACCCTATACTATTTTGTGTATTACTGACACCACCAATGATCAACAAAGTGATCTGGGCAACTTCTACAAAGCAACCCCAGCATGGTACCCTTCTAGATAGTGGTATATTTGTTCCTATGCAGCCGTTCTTTGCTGGTTTGACCTTGCTTATTCATGTTGTTGTGCTGAAGTTTCCAAAGTCTGCCTTGTTGAAGAAATGCTTCAATTGTAGACACAGATCAATGCATTTCCCGCATACTACAAAAGAAGACCATACTAACACATGGCGATACACTGATGCTGACAGTCCATCAACGTACAGCTGTATCACTGAAGCTATTGTTCCAGATGAAAGCGTGGTTGACTCTTCGATACTATCCCAGAAAAAACACCTCCGTAGACTAGTATAATTTAATAGCACACATGAGTATATATATGTGTGTGTACTCATTTGTGCACGCAGTCATGTGCATGTGTGCATGGGTGTGCACTTGATTATATTATTTACATAACGGACAACTTACGATGATTGAGGCGTGTGTTTTGACTAGTAACTTGAAACAGCACTGTTATTGTTAAATATTAGTGTTTTGAAGAAAAATAGTCAAGGATGGTCACTGTTCTATAGAACCACTAGTGATATTTAGTATACTACAGCATTCACGGAATACAAGGGGCAGGAATGAGCAGGTTTATTACAACAAGCAGCTAGTGTTGGCTGTGTAGTGATATCACAGTAGATAAACTAGTGGTGTCTTTATTCACTGAACTGGACTACTAATATTGTTTGCAGTGTACATTTGTCTGCATTAATATTTTCAAGTTTGCTCACTGTTTGTCTCATGTAATGTTCACTATTTCTACTTGCTTTTATGTTGTATGCCTATTTTCTATTTCTCTTGACTTCCACCATAACTTACTCATCACATCTTTTACTCTGCACCCGGTTTCTTGTTAACAATGCACACGTAAGAGAAACTCATCAAACAGCAATTATTATTATTGAAACCACAATCCATTATTATGGCTACATCAGCTGATTTGTAATGACGTCATTAGTACATTAGTCATTGTCGATTCAAATCAAGCCGGGAAGCAGGGAGGACAACGCTGGGTCGCGTGTGATCTCTGTCAGTATAACGCAGAGAGATCACTCCAAACTGGTATATAACACGCCTGATCTAACACTTTCTACTTCAATCTTAACGTTAATACAGAGTTTGACTCGACGGGATCGGGTTTAGCTCTGTTGGATAGCGCCCACACGTCTCATTTGCCGACCTGTGCAATGGCTGCCAACTTCATGGATCACAGTAAGGAACCGAAGCCAAAAGGTAAGGTATATCAGTCTTGTTGGGAAATGTAAAGTACTTAAATCATTGGAAGATCCCGTGACAGCTACAGACCAAGATCTCTGATCTGGTAACCACCAGAGGTCATCTTGTGTACACATCTTGGTACACAAGGAGTAGCAGTTTTTCTCTTGTACCATTTTGTGTCCTTTCTAGATGGAGGAGAGAGGACGACAAGTCCATCATCATCTTTTGGCACGGAGCCACAAGCTGCAACCAAATCTTCACCGATAAAACAAAGCAAGCACTTCAGCATTACCTTCGATCATCATTTACTTCTCTGTAGCAAATGTAGTCCCTCCTGAGTTGCCGTTTCCATTTCGCAGTGAACAACTGCAAGATGGACAGCTGCCTAAAGAAGCAGCAGAGCACACACAAGGTAAAAACTGTCATAAACCTCGGAAACCCTTTTCATTGTTTGAATAATTAAGCAGGCGATGAAAATCCAGTTGGTGGTAAACATCAGGAACTGCCATCTCTTGAAGTAGTCAAAAAACGTGCTCTGAAAAGTATGTTGCTTATAGACTAATAATTTATTCAACATTATTGATTTCCTCTTTATAGGTATAAAAAACAAGGAAAAATAAGTAAGTTCAACTGTGTCTGTGTTTTAAACTAGACTATTATTGCCAACTTCAGTGGTAGGTGGATGACAATCCAAGATAACTTATTTTTTCAAAAACAGTCAATCATACTTCATGTTGTTGTTTTCTGTGTGTGTATGTGGTAATAATAGCCATACCCTGATGTGATGTCTGTATATTTTTGTAATAATAAGCAATTCTCTTTGAAATTGAATGAAGATTCGTTTGCAAGAAAGTATCTACTTGTAGATTGTTCCACAAATTCACAACTGCTGTATTCTCTAATTATGTATGACACATACTGTTTGACCTTTTGTATTATTAGAAAGTGCCGGGCACTCAACATAGTCATACATACTGTTGGGAAGAGAAGTGAGTTAACAAGAAGCCAACACCTGTGTCAGCAATAGTGGTGTGTAGTGTACATAAGTGAGTGAGACTGTGATTTGTATAAATACCACTCAGAATCAAGCTCTGGTAAATCCTTCAGTTCTCTGTCACTACTGCGCATAGCAAAAGCTGCATGAACTCTATTGCTGCATGTTTTTTTAAAACTTCTTTTCTTCAAAAACTTAAGTGCAACGTACTCCACGTCCAAAAGGTTACTGTCAGGTTGGAGCGGCTGCAACAACTTACAATCCTATCACTAAAGGTTTGTTCTGTAGGGATGACCTCAAACTAAGATGGCGGCTGCTCATATGTGAAAATGAGTTATCGCACTGTTGTACACTTCTACTGCATTTTATATAATTGTGTATGGTACTCTTTATTTTGATAATGATAGACAATCTAGTTGTATCTCCGCCATCACTGCAATCATCACCACGTTCTGGTGAAAGAGTACTGTTGAGCTGTAAAGAAGAACCCTAATCCATAGGAAACCTGGGACCTCACCCAAGACCATGTGACCTAGGACTATGTGTACTGAATCGCCAGAAAAACACCGATGCTTTAATTCGTACGCCAATAGCAATAAAAGGTTCAGCATATATGTCATAATTACCCATGAGTTTTCTGTCATCAGTCACAGATACTGAGTCAAGAAAGCGTAAAAGTATTAAGGGTCTTAGAGAGAAAGGTATGCCTCTAGAGATGAAAATTCACATGATGTTGTGATTGTTTTAGATGTAACTGTCAAACGAACTAGGATAAACGATTGAAGTCAAACTCCTATTTTTGTTTCACTTACAGTAATAATATTCCATGCTTGTTCACAATTTTATTGCATGTTAATACTGTTGGGAAAGAAATGCTCTGCACTGAAATAATTATTACAAACGCTGAAGGGTGAAGCTATCTATATGCAAAACACACCATCAATCACTAGTTTTCTTAGCTAACTACTGGTGCATGCTGTGGTCGAGCTAACAGCTGATTGTGTGGGTCAGTAAATTTATTCATTTGGCGAGTGAGTCACGTGACCCAGAATAATTTGCAGCTCAGAGGTACATGTACTTGTAAGGCCGTTGATCTGCACCTTGAGTTGTCTACTTTGTCCAGCTACATTATTGTACTTTCGATTCCCTGCCATAATAGAGCTACACCGCAGTGTTTGCCGACGAGGATTTCACCTCTCGATCTCGCGAGTGATCTTATAAGTTATAAAACCTGTCATTACAATTGTAAGACTGCACAACACACGTCGTTATTGACTTACTGTACCTATTATATACACAAATCAGACGCTTTCTTGGTGATCAAACACTTCATGGCCGATGAAGCCCGATTCGGTATGAATATCGTTAATTCCTGTTGTTGTTTATTTTGCACTTGTTTCTTTTATACAAGATTACGAGACAGAAGACAACAATGAAGCAACTCACCATAGTCCAATTCCGAAAACAGCAAGTAATTTCACTGCAGTGTTTGAGTTGTCTGAAGTCATTTTTCACCACCTAAAGGTTATGTGGTGACTCCATCAAAAGCTCAGGAATGTCCTGTTGAGAACCGGACCCTGTATACTCACCCTTCTGTGGATGCAAATTTATCTGATTCAGATGCCTATGTAGCTCCCGATGAGGAAGAAATCGAAGAATTATTGTGTAGAGAGCTGTTTGGTGTACTACTAGGCGACCAGCACAATAAACCAGATAAAAAACCTGCTGTAGTAGTATGCACAGAAGCTGGTATGTACGTGAAACTAGCACTGTAACACTGTACTATTTTAGACTGTGCTATTCCACCACTAGAAAAAGAGAATGAAAATGCAGGCGACACTGTAAACAGCCATGAAACTGCCCAAAAACTCATGATCAGCAGCAAGACAAAATTGAGAGTAAGAAATACTGTAAGCACTAAAAATATTTTGAATTTGGTTTCTTTCAGGAAAGAAGTCCTACCCAAGACCAATACTAGGCTATCAGAAAAGCATCCAAAAATATTGTTTATTTGTGTGCAGAGTACAATAATTTATATTTATTTTGTTGTTATTATGTATGTTTAATTGCAAAATACACATCAACCAACAATTTTACATAATACTGTGGAAAAAGAGCAGGTTCAGCTGACACCTGTGCCGGCTATGTGGGAGTGTGTTTGTGGTGTAAAGTGAGTGAACATTGTCTAATATTTTCTCCACGATCCACCAAACCCTCTTCCTCTCCTGCCCCGGCCTCCTCGTCCGCGACCACGACCTCTTCCCCGGTACGTACCGAACTCCTGGAAGCTACCATTGGAGACTTTCTTGCTAAACTGATCGCGAGGAGGATGGTATATCTCTCTGGGTTGCCTACGTGCACCGTTAGTCCCT
Organism: Haliclona indistincta; assembly: GCA_964017065.1. Taxonomy (NCBI): domain Eukaryota; kingdom Metazoa; phylum Porifera; class Demospongiae; order Haplosclerida; family Chalinidae; genus Haliclona; species Haliclona indistincta. The sequence goes on along the minus strand of OZ024788.1, from coordinate 2,787,736 downwards.
CCCCCTGTAGCAGGCTTGGCTGCAGCACCGCTTGATTCGAATCGGATCGGAGAATGCTTTCTCTTAGACGCCACACCAGCTGTAGACTGCGAGGGAGACCGCTTTATACCAGTACTAGCAGATGCAACTGATTTCTGCAAGATAAGAAACAATAGTAAAGGGCTGTCTTTTCTATGCTAGTAAATATTACACACCTTGACTCCCCAGGACAACTGAACAGTGGATTTGAAGGAAGGTGGATTGTAGAAGAAATCCTGCAATAATGATATTTATTGGTCACAATAGGTAACGATAGAGATGAGCTTGTACCTTGATCAATGTGCTGATGTTAGCTGTTGCCTTGAGTGCAATTGACTTCAACTTGTTCTAAGAAAAAATAAACCACAGAGTCAAAAAACACAATCAAGGTGGTTTCATTTCATTCAAGAGTTTGCTAGTGAGGGAAACTTTGCATTGAACAACTAGGGGCCTGGGGCATACCCCTAGGGTCCTCACAAAGTGATTTTGAGCATACTTACTAAAGTTCTAAAGTTGAGTTCTAAAGGGAAAGTTGAGGGGGAATCCCAGGGAGGGGTACAGGCAGCATAGACATAAACTCATGTATAAGACAAAGTACACACAAAAGAAGTTGCAGTACAGACACAAGTATACACACTGTAGACAGGTGTACTTCACACTATGTGACGCCCACACACACACACACACACACACACACACACACACACACACACACACACACACACACACACACACACACACACACACACACACACACACACACCTGTGTCTCCATTAGTTCCAGTGAGCTCTTCCCCTTCAGAGCAACCTGCAACTGATTATGATAGGTCTGACAGCCACGAGCAAAATACTGCAGCCTTGATCTGAACTCCTTTAACCTTTCCTCATTACCAACAAGATAGTCAGGACTCTAAAACAAAATTAGAATCATGTCTTATACACCCTTCCCAACCTCCCTCTCTTACTAGTTTCAACAGCTGATGAAAAGTAAACAAAGCACACTCGACCACAGCGAACTGCAAGTTAGGTTTCTCACCTTCTTCACTGTCTGGAGGAGGCGGCATATGCTCCTAAATAGAAAGAAAATAATCAAACTTTACCAAAATTGACTAGTGCACTTTACTAGAAGAAAAGAGTAGAGAGAAGGAAAGCAATCTGAGAGGTCATCTTCTTTACTGAGGTACATTGAGCCCTCGGCTAGCAGCTGGACTATCTCGTGTCGACCCTGCTTGTCCGCAGTGACTGAGAAGAGAGGAAGAACTTGCTGACATACATACTGGATGAAACGAGCAACAGAGCCACCTTTCTGTGAAAAAGAGAGGAAGGAGAGGGTTAGCTACAGCTGACTAGCACAGCAACACTGTAAAATAATATGTAAGTAACCACATCATATGCCTCAGAGTAAGTTATAATCATCTCCAGGTGACTGGATAGTTAGCCGAGAGAAGTTGTATCATCACTGACAAAAATTATGAAGCAGACTAAAGCTTACAAAATACAATAACAAGGGCTAGTAGTAATGAGGCTACCATACTGACCTTGGAAAACTTCATAGCCATTCTGAAGCACGCTGAGAACCTGTCCACTGATTCAGTATTCTCAGCCTAACAACAAACACACAGTACTGTAAAAACAATGGTCTTTGAAGTAGGCCTCTGTGTATACCTGAAACTCCTCCTCCAGCTCAGCTTGCTCACTGATAATATCAATCACTTGTTGTGATCCCTCACTTGTTGAGAGGTGCTGCATCTTGTTGAGTATCTCCATGAAAGACTCAAACTCATCTCCTGACACATCTACTAACACCTAGTGAAAGAGAACAACGAAGTTAAAAAAATGCTTGCAATGCCATTAAATTATCTATTATGCCACGCGGTAGACGTGGCATATTTAGGGTTGGGCGGAAAACAAGATGGCAAGAATTAAATAAAATAAAGTTATCTACAGAAGGCTTTTGAAGGTTTGTGGTCAGAAAATCAGCTCCAAAATGCATGAATTTGATGCGAAGAACTTGAGGTGCAAACTGACCTTTTTGACCAGTTCCACGAGGCACTGTTCATTCTCTAGTGATGGTATGAAGAGTTTGTGCCTCATGTCCATCAGTGATACACTGACATACTCTATACCCTTCTCCCTCACTGAATCACTACCTCCCATGATCTGATCAAATATACCACTAAGAGCACCTTGAGAAGGAATAATGGTAAGGAGAAGAAGTCAAATACTTTAGGAGTAACAATACAATCACTGGCTTATGAATATTCATGAGTGCTTGACTGCAATATGTGTAATACACTAACCTGCTGTATTGAGTTGTAGTACAGTGGACATTGCTGTCTTGACAAGACCCAAATCAACAGCATCCTCTGAAAAAGTGGGAAAAAACAACCAATTTTGAGGCAGTCACTTGTACAAAGTAACTATTTTCAAGTATAAAGTGCCTTCAGTGAGACCGCAAAGTTGTAATCATGTCCAACAAATGTTGGATGGTTACTTGAATATTAAAATCATCACTGGCATACATGTACATCAATCAAGAACTGAAGCAATGCATGTAGGGTGGAGTCAAGACAATGGCTAGCTCACCAGTCACAAGAAGCTGGGTCAGTACATCAGCAACTTTAGTGCACAACAGAGCTTCATCTGGTCCTTTGCACAGGCTGGGTAGACCCTTGATGGCACATCTCCTGATCTATAGAACACATACAGACCACGCCTAGTTAATATCAAACCACACCCACTTGTTACCATTGTGTCTTCGTCAACAACTAAGTCTAGTAAAGCGTTCATTGCCTTCTCTGTCATCTCAGGAAAGTAGGAGAGGAACTTTGTAATGAAGCCAGCTGCAAGCCTCTTCTCTCCACCAGTCCCTTTGGATGCTGCTAGAATACACTCATATGCTTCTTGGTGCTGGAAAATAAAATTTAAACGCTGAGAGTGAGCATTAAATAGAACATATTTCTTTTTCTGTAAAAATGGCACCCAAAAGCTATTTTTCACTTTACTCACATAAAATACTCACCTCTCCAGCATTGTCCTTTGCATCAGCGAGGATGCCATAGTTTCTGTACAATTCTTCCACCCCTCCACTGTCCATTTTCTCGATTTTGTGTGAGAAGCTAACAAAAATCTGATAAGATCCCGCCAAAAATTTATATCTATGTTCCCTGCACCTTGCAACTGGTAATATTTCAGCTACAGTGGCGTCTTCTTGTTTAGAGGCGTCTCTCTCTAGCGCCAAGACTTTAGCACGCCCCACTCTGTGTCGACCATGTGCAGCAACTGGCGGGTCCTTCACGGGTTAAGTTATTAAAAAGGCGTGGTCTCAATTATTGGCGGGCCAGCTCCACCTGTTGCTGCTGCAGAGCTGAGCGTCTTTGCTGCAACAGCTCCGTTGCTAATGGCTGCTTCTCACAATGCACAGGACGAAGGCAGCAAAGCAGGTTATTCATGCTTGCTGCCTGTTCCACTCTTGCTGTTGGTAACTTGCCATAATTATAATTTTCATTTCTCTAGTCTGTGAAGACTTGGGCCTGCTGCTAGAATGCCTTACACTACAAAATGGCGGAGTGGACACACAGAAGCAAGTGCTGGTCACAATAGCAGCTATGTGTAGGAACAATAGTGAGTTCAGTTGGACAAAAAAATTAAGTTTTCGTTTACCACGTGTTCGTAGCTGTAGCCAGCAAAGAGTTGCGAGTGTCTGGAGGACTAGAGACCATTGTTGAGCTACTCGTCAACACAGCATCAAAGCAGCTCCAGCAAGCAGCGCTATACACCCTCAGCTGTGCAGTGGAAGAGAATGGTAACAAAATTTGCAATGTGTGACATCAAATTTTGTGTATTTTGTCTAGTTGAGTGTAAGATGCAACTGACAGAGAATAACCTGTTCAAGATGCTGGCTAGCCTGGTCAGCTCTGAGGACTCCTCTCCTCCTCTGAAAGCAACGAGTGTCTTCCTCACCACTTGCATACTGCTAGACAACAGTGAGTACTACCACACATCACTCATGACACTAGTGCTAGTCTTGTTACTGTCCATCAGTTCAAGGTCAGCATCTGGCAAGAGAGACAAGACTACTAGCAAAAATAATTGATCAATTTAAGTAAGTACTAATCCACGGTAATTTCTGTACCACAGTAGTGTTTGTTGAACTTACTTTGTTGAGCTGTTATTAGATATTCATACAGTACTGTATCTCTTTGCTCTGGTGTAATGGTGTCATGCTGTCGTGTTCAGGTGTTTAGTCACTGTGTTCAAGGACTTGTCACGTGCTGCATCAGATGATGACAGCAAACAGATGAACACACAGCTAGTAGAGCTGTGGGGATGCCTAGCCAACGCTATCATGACAGCCACTACTCAACCACACAACGGTTAGTAAAACAAGCAATGAAAAATTATTAGTCATTCTTCTCTCTCAGAGTACAATCAGTTGCAGTGTTGTGCTGTATTCCCGGCTGCTGTCAACATGCTCTACTTCACTCAACAAACACAACTGCTCAAACCACTGCTCACAGTACTAACAGTGTGTGTCAGTAGAAATGGTAATGTACCACTCTCACTCACTCACTCACTCACTCACTCACTCACTCACTCACTCACTCACTCACTCACTCACTCACTCACTCACAGAGAAGTCACAGGATCGTCTACAGATGTTTGGTGGAGTGACAGCACTCTCTAACCTGCTGGAGGATTTAGTGAAACAAGCTGACACTATGGATCAGCTTTATGAAGACAAGTTAGAGGACCTGCTTGCTTTCATATCTCATGTGATACAGACTATCTCAGAAGCAACACATGGCAATGGTAAGTAGTGAACTGACTTGATATGCTCAACTAGATTGATATCTGAGTTACTGCTGTACAGAGTCTATTCGTTCCAAGTTGACCAATCTTGTGCCGATTCTAGTACAGCTACTCACTAGACAAGGACTCAGTGACTTCATGCTACTACATGTGGTACTCTGTCTCGGCAACCTCACTGATGACAACCGTAAGCTGTGCACAGCACTTCTTGCATGAGTACTGTGGTCTCATAGTCCACACTACATTCAAAGTGTCTGTCTCACTATAGGTATCAACCAGCAGCAGTTGTTGATCAATGATGGAGTATCTCTACTGATCAATGCTATGGCAGTTTCTCAGGTCAGTGACACACTATCTGCCTCATCTGCTAACTATAACATGTACATAAATATTGTAACAGAATGAGGAGCTCACTAAAGCTATCACATATGTATTACACACCTGTACTGAGCGAACCAAACCAATAGGTACGTTATGCCCAATTTTTTCACTGAGTATTAGTAAAATTTCGCTCTCAATTGTGCACACAGCCACACCTCCTACAGACCTGACTCTTCCAGACAGCTCATCTGGTAGTCTCACTCCGATCATGAAGAAACCAATCAAAACACCTCCAATAACAATAGAACACTGCCGCCCACAAACAAAGACAACGAAAGCTACCGTAGAGAAAGCAGATGATGAACTAGATTGTGAGAATGTACTAAAAGGGTTGGATGCTAAATGTATACCAGTGGAAGATAAGGTGAAGTACTGGCTGGATACCAATATGGTGGACAAAGAACAAGAACTGAACAGACAAGCAACTGATGATCATAAAGACTGCTTCAATAAAGAAGAGATAGGTAGTGACCATGCCCAGCAATCTCACTCAGTTGAGCATCCACTGCTCGAGCTAACTAGCACAATGGACGCTGGTAACATTGTGCCACTTCAGAATCTCAAGACAGCGTTTTTTGTCGGCAAAGGGAAGAGAAAACGATCACCATCATCTCCTTGTACTGCTGATCACACCCCTCGATTGAGCAAAAGAGCAAACAATACTCAAGAAAGAACTGAAAAGAGCATGCAAGAAGGAGAAAGATATCTTGAAGGAGGCTTGGAAAGAGGTGAGGGCAGTGGAGAGAAAATTGGATCGGATAGGGAAAGAGAAGTAATGGTTGATCAAATAAGCACTGGTAAAATTGCGGTGAGCAAAGCACAGAGAATTGGAGGAGGAGGAGTGATGCAGAAAGACAAGCAGCAAGAAACGTTGAAGCAGTTACAAGATCAACTCACAGAAGAACAGAGACAAACAGAGAATCTAGCAAAGCAGCGTGAAGAGTTAGTGAGCAGACTGGGCCAGCTACAGAGCCAGCTACAAAAGGAACGAACACAGAACGAGAGAATGAAAGAGGAGTATCTGATTCTGAGGCAACAGGTGGAAGAAATGAGCAAGCACAAAACAGCATTCAAGTGCCTTGGTTGTGATGCTATCAATGCTCATGTGACAGTGACCAGCAGAAATGCACTGCAGCTTCTCAGCCGAGACTCAGGCACTTGTCGCTATCACCGTCACCTGACAGAGTTCGTGAGGAAAAGAATGCCTTTGATCACTGTAACCCACTCACCTGAAGCTATCCGGCAGCCATCATTCAGTCAGCTACCTCGAGAGCAACTCCGCCCATCACACGGTGACCAAGAACAGCAGCCACCTCTACAGCAAGAAGATCAACAAGTACTAGCACAAGAGCAGCAGACACTACAAGATCAAGATGAGCTATCCACTAATCCATCATCATCAAGCTGCCAAGATGAGCAATCATTATCTAGTCAACAAGAACAGTACTCACCACAACCATCACTAAATCAAGAAGAACAGAACCAAATAATTCATGTACTATCATCATCAAGTCAAGAAGAGCTGGAGGAACTATCACTAATACAACCATCACTACACTCACAATCTCACAGACACCAGCCATTACTACAGCAGCAGCAGAGATCATCACTGCATCTACCACACCAGACAATGACCCAACAACACAAGACACTGCATCAACATGAATCACATCATGAACCAAAACAAAACCAGTCAATGACCAAACAACACCATCAACCCAAGCAACTACTACACAACCAGACATTACTAGAACACAAGAGACGACAGCAACAAGAATCAGTAAAGCACCATCAGAAAGCATACCATCACATGCAGAGACAACAACATGAGCGATATCATCAACAAGATCAAGACTACTCTGTACAATCATCATCGAGTGATCACAGCGACCATGAGCTGACAGTACCAACACACTCCACTCACTGCGGCACCTCCAGACAGAAGAGACAGCCACTAAGTGACATTAAAAACACTCAGTCATCGTCTCGTGATCGGACTCCATTTGACTATCCATCAGATGACACAGACACTGAGAGGAAGAGGAGAACACAGCAAAGGAAGAAGGATATGAAAACAGTGACTCATCCAACCAAGGTCAGTCAATAGATGAAGCTAATACATGTTAGTACAATAGTGTAAACAATGATACACTACTGGTCTACATAATTCATTGCTCATGCTTATCATGCAGTTGCCACGGGAACGTGTACCCTACACACGAGAAGAGGAGCAGTATATTGTGGAGGGAGTACAGAAGCTGGGTCATCGATGGCGTCACATACTATCAGCCTATCCCTTCCATCCACACAGAACACCAGTAGATATTAAAGATAAGTACAGACTACTGATAAGAGCAAAGAGTATAAAATGACATGATACTTTAGACTATCAAAAAGGCAACAAAAAATGATGTTTTGAAATATTTTTATGATAGAAGTGGAGTGTTGAAATAGAGTGTCAGGTGTTGAAATTTGTCTATCGTCTGTGTTTCTTGTATCCTCACAGAGGAAAATGTATGAATAAAATTGAAAACAATTAATTTGGTGGGTGTTAAAATTTGAGGCTCAAAATGAAGAAATTAATAACTTTGGCTGTCTTAACGACAGAATCGAACTGGTTGAAAAGGAATTTGAATTAAGATTAAAGAGGAATTAGAGATAAGGAAGATATCTTTGCCCACCTCGCCCGTTATCCTCTCAACAATTAGTAATATACATAAGTAGTTACTTTAAAAAAAATTATATAATTATAGATGAAAAAGATAATATGATTAGATCTATTGGTTTTCTCTTGTTCTCAACCATTCTATGATGTCACTAGCTACTTTAGATTCTCCAACTTCCTTGAGAGCATTGATAATGATAGTCCATGTGTACGGTACTACCATCTTCTTTTCCCAATGATCAAATACTTCAATAAACAGCTCAACTGGGTCATCTTGTTTTGCCTTGAATGCTCTTAATGTTGCTATCGGTATCTTTAACTGAATGCCCACTTGACGCCACTTGTCTGGTGCCTTGTTAGCAACATGAGTCATCAGATCACATAGCTCAGGTTTTTGAGAAACATTCTCGCCTGAAAAATGACAGCTGGGTCAGACCGAGTAATAAAACATGCAAGTAAATTTTTCTACAAAAATTCTATCAAAATTTTTTGATAGAATTGGTGTAACTTATTCATTGCGAATGATCATGTATCATGATTAGCTAAAGCTGAAATTTTCATTAGACATGTCAGTTATAGATAAAATCAGCTACTATCATTATACCGTATAACTCCAAATTTTAGAAGCTACACCCATGTTGTCAATCACAAAATAATGCAAAACATCATTTCATCATAAATTATAGACCACTAAAATACACTAGCACGTAGGATTCAACTTTCCTCGTGTATGAGAGGCAGAGGCAAAGAAGACGATTGTCCATTTCCATTATAGAGAGGGTGTCCTTTGGTCAGGGGTTTACATAGATTATATTTGTGATTCGTTACATAGGTTACAAGAAAGATTTCTATCGAAATCAAAAGGATGTAGGGTTGTGAAATCTACCACTGGTCAACAATGTAAACTAACAAGGAACAAGCATGGAATGGTAACACGATTGACTTGCTAACAGACCATAGATCCCTACATCAGTGGCTGCTGTAGTTGACTATAGCTAGTTCAGCTTAGCTTGTTGCTGTTGACTGACACCTGACGTGCATTCAGCTTGTGACAGCGGCTTATGTACAGCCACTGATGTAGGGATCTATGGTCTGTTAGCAAGTCAATCGTGTTACCATTCCATGCTTGTTCCTTGTTAGTTTACATTGTTGACCAGTGGTAGATTTCACAACCCTACATCCTTTTGATTTCGATAGAAATCATTTTAATTTTCTTGTTTGTGTCCTTTTTTCTTTTTCAGTGAAGTACAGTTCAATATCAGAGGAGGTTGGAAGCATTAATATGCGCACGTGATTTTCGAATGCATAGCTAACGTTCCATCGTGAGGCGTGGCTCAATGGCGCTAGCATACAGCACTCGAACTCATACGTGTTATTCTTTCTAAAATTGTATTGCGTAGAGCTTGATTACTGGTCTTACTTAAACATATGATCTTAGACTGGTTTAGCTATTTTTATAGTGCACTGCACCAGTTTCTGTGCTCTGTATGTCGTGAAACATAGCACAGCTCCAGTAGACAGCACACTTGTGCTGGATTCAGGAATCTTTCTGGTGTGAAACAGGCTTACATATTAGCAACTTTCTTAGTTCTAGCTCTGACCAGGTCTCGTCAGCTGTATATTGTGTTTTGCAGGTAACAATGGAACTGTCTCTTCGCTCGACGTTTTTAACGCTGAGAATTTGCTTCAGGACGTCTGTAGCAGACTTGTCAATAAGCTGATTGCTTGCACGAACAATGACTGTAGTGTTTTCCACTGTTGAGAATCTTCACTACTTTCTCACCCATAGCGCCTCAGGGACCCATGCATGGGTTGGATCGGGTAGATCGCATATTCGTAATCTTCTTTGCAAGAGCTATCGATTGATACTAAATTCATTAAATTTAGTCCAGAGAAGAGTGCAAAACGTAGCTACTAGGATTTCCCATACACTTTGTATTGGAGCGCAATTGACAAACCGCAAGTCACATGACTGAATATTAATGCTTCCAACCTCCTCTGGTTCAATATCATGCAATTACTGTGCCATCTTTGTTTCCACCATTGGTTTGGTTTTCCTGCTGTTGATGGTAATATTAACAATTTTAAACTTGTAGCTAAATAATTCTTATGCTGTAGATATCAGCTCGCCTACGCATGCATGAATACAGTGCATACGAGCCCCACCCACACTTGTTTACAGCGGTTATAATTATCTGGCAAGGCAGAATGGTGATTCTGCGCTTGCTAGCTTACCGTTCTTCGAAGACTCCAGACAAATATGTGTTCTCCGTGATGTATACGGCGTGGCGATACTCAAGCTTGTGCTTGGTTACGTGCGCTAACCACAGCTTGGTCACGTGCGTATTGCGCAATCACTATAATTATTAATGGCGTCTAACACTTAGCTGACAATGGATCACGATCGAGAAATCGCAGAATTTATATCGCCGTTTGGCTAAAAACTAAGTTCAAAAGGCACATGCCAGGAGAATTTCACGACTGTTCGTGGCTGTTTTGGTCTCGGCACTGCTCACGTAAAGGTGCTAGGCGAGTGGAAGAAAGAAAGAAGAAAGAAAGAAGAAAACGAAGATGACGAAACTCGATTTTCACCGTTTCCAGGTTCGTCACTTTAGTAACAATCTCGAGCAATCTCCTTGCTACTGTAAGATGGGGCAACGCCAGAGAGCAGATTTAAGTGTCTTTGGACGTATAAAATTCATTACCAGGCGAAATATCAGCGTTTGAACGCTAATACATTGTATGTAGCCGCCATCTTGTTTTCTCGTTCAACCCTACATAGGGAGACACTACCGTGTCTCCCTAATATTTGTGATTCATTATAAAGCGTCCTTATTGTACTATACTAGGATGGTTCTTCTGAATCAGAGTAGCACAAACAACCTTAATGCATATATATACAAGAAAGAAAAAAGATTTCTTGCGAAATCAAAAGGATGTAGGGATGGCAGATGCGCTGCAATGAAGAAATCTGTCACTGGCCCACAATGTAAACTAACAAGGAGGTAACTTCGTTGATATAGGTAGCATGATTAACTGGCAATTAGACCATCATCCCTACATCAGTGGCTACATGCATTTGGATAGAAGTTAGTTTAGCCAGTTGATTGTTGATTCAACGACACCTGGCTCGCATGCATTAATAAATTAATTAGTGTAGTTTGTGATGACTTAGCGTAGGTTTGTATAATACACATCTTTACAGCCACTGATGTAGGGATGATGGTCTAATTGCCAGTTAATCATGCTACCTATATCAACGAAGTTACCTCCTTGTTAGTTTACATTGTGGGCCAGTGACAGATTTCTTCATTGCAGCGCATCTGCCATCCCTACATCCTTTTGATTTCGCAAGAAATCTTTTTTCTTTCTTGTTTGTGTGCTTTTTCTTAGTTTAATATGACTTTCTTAGTCTGCCTTCCTCCTCATTGTGGGTTAGTCAGTGACGTATAGATCTTCTTTTTCATTCGAAAAGCTGTTTTTATTATTTCTTATTATTTTTGTACGTCATCCTGAACTAATAATTATACTAAAGATCATTATTAATTTACTGACTTCCTTTTTCTCACTTACTTTATCTGTGTCCGATCGTCATGTTTATCTTATAATAATTTTTATTATTATAGGTTTGAATCGCCAGTAATAATGTATTAGCTTTTGCTCTCCTTTGTACATGTATGGCCCTTTTATTGTGTATTGTACATAAACTTGTATAAAACTAGAGTTGAGTGGGACATACATGTACCCTGGGCGCTGCAGCACGCGTTATACGTGTTCGCTCGGTCTCACAATTGTGGCACACCCACCGTTATTACCGCAATGTTGTATTTTAATCGGCGATGTTGCAATAGGAATGATAATGGCCGGTTGGTGACAATCTTCGAGCAGTATGGCAGTATAAACACTTAAAACGGTCGCGTTTTTTGTACACTCATACATAATAATAAATTGTTATAAACATACATACACAGACGAAGCCAAACGCTTAACGCTCGGACGCCTACGCGCCCAGGGTAAAAATCTGGTCTGGTTTTTCGATGACGTCGCTTCCTGGATCATACTCGTATAATTTAATTATACGAGCGGTCGCCTGGGTTGCAGTGATGGAGGTTGTTCTTGTTGGAATGACTGATATAATTATGGTAAAAATAAGATACGTGTGTTGTTGAAATGCATTACAAGAGCCAATTTTCTTGTTAATTTTATTGTAAGAAAGTTGAAGTTTATGCAGTCAAATAGAAGTCAAATGACGGTATACATACTAGCTGAACTGACTGTTAGATGCATAGACAGTTGTAGACAGTGGCCTAGACAGTGGCATAGGCAGTGGCCAGTACGTTATGAGCCGGCAATGGGTTGCAGCACCAGCTGCACTGAACCCATGTGTAGCCATTGGCACCAATAAGCATGCAGTAAATTTCAATTGTGATTTTCAAGTCCATCACTTTCAAATCCATATTTAGTATAATTTTGGACTCCTAGGTGGTGCCATGAGTTGGGGAGTTATCATTATTGCCAGTGGCTGTTAGGCATTGCTTGCTTTGGAATTGCGAATGTAGACCTCAAAACACATGAGTATCAAAGGGCCAGCCAGTGTAAAGAGATTCTTGTGAGGTGGGAGCCTTCAGGTGCATAATAGGGAAATTAAAAAGTTTTTTCTATGGCAATAGACAGTGGTCAGTTGGAGGCAGTGCATAAGAAGTAATTGTCACAGCTATTTAAGAGTGTTTTATATGGTAATATATACAGTGTAAAGGTGGATGGTCAGTTGGAGGCAGTGCATAAGAAGTTATTCTCACAGGTATTTAAGAGTGTTTTCTATGGTCATTATACAGTCTTATGGATGGTCAGTTGGAGGCAGTGCATAAGAAGTATTCTCACGGCTGTTTCTATGGCAATAGACAATTTAAATGACAGACATGTGCGGTGCATCATTTAAATGCAATGCGGCCATCCAGCGTGCAGTTATACTGTGCTGTTATAGTGTAGCTCAGTAGTGCAAGCTAGACGCTCGTCAGTGCAGTGTGGCTATACTATAGGTGTGTTGACTATAGGTTGACCGGCAGTGCAGCCTGTCAGTGCAGTTCGGCTCGTCAGTGCAGTTCGGCTCGTCAAACGTGACGGTGCGGTGTGACTATATACCGATCTCTATCAGGTACCGCACACTCCTACAGCTGTGCAGTTCCCCAGAGGTGTTTTCTCTCCCTCGCCAACCGAGGTTGGATAGTTGTCAAGCCGAAAGCAGAGATAGTTTATGCCGCAAGTAAGTGCATGCATCATCGCACGGTGTGCAGCACTTGATGCATGCAGTCTTCAGATTTCATTACTTATAGCCAGCCATTTATGCATGCTAGTTGTCGTGAACGAAGTATCAGTAATTGCATGCATGCATGCTTGTGTATATTGTTCGACTGTTATGAATCCTACTTAATTTTCAAAGTGGCCGCGAACAGAACAAGAGCAGCTTCTCGCCGGAAACAAAGGCGTGAAGAAGAAGGCGCTAGCGCCGCCGCAGCTCATGAAATAAGTAATGGTGAGTAAACATGCATTACAGTGCATGGATAAGCGAGTTGGTGTGCTGCAATCCATTTAAAAACTGCCTAGCTAGAACCTCTGCATGCAAACAATTTCCAAAAGCATTGTGGGTATAAATCAGAGTTTTTCAAGATAATTATGTATACGTGATTGTGTACAAAAATTTATGATCATCTGTTACTGACATTGAAGTGGTGTAGGTAAAGATCCATTGGTTTTTTAACCCTAGGGCTAGAAAGAATGCTAGTATAATGTATAATGACTATAATTATTATGAGTATGATTCAGTGGTAAACTTGATGCACAATTTTTGAGGTGTTCACAATAATTATTCATGTACACTATTAAAAATGGGGTGTCACTGTGACACCCTAGATTGTCAGTGGGCCCGTTTAAAACTGAAAAAATTGAGTTTTAAATGGACCCACTGACAATCTAGGGTGTCGCAGTGACACCCCATTTTTAACAGTGTATAGGGAGTTTTGATTGTTTCACTACATCCAGTGACGAAAGTGAGGATATTTCTTTCAGCCAATTAGTAAGTTGAATTTTTTTGCCAAGGTGTGACTTAGCAGCATTGTTATTTTTCAGACACAAAAGAAAACATCAACACCAAAGAGGCATCCTGCTCTTGCTCCAGTGATCGGACCCCTACCCTCTCGTTCGGCAGTTGCAGTACCACCTTGTGCCCAAGCTCATCCTCCGGCAGTTGTGATTCCACCTGGTCCCCAAGCTCATCCTCCTCCGGCAGTTGTGATTCCACCTGGTCCCCAAGCCCCTCCTCCGGCAGTTGCGGTTCGACCTGGTCCCCAAGCTCATCCTCCTCCGGCAGTTGTGATTCCACCTGGTCCCCAAGCTCATCCTCCTCCGGCAGTTGTGATTCCACCTGGTCCCCAAGCTCATCCTCCTCCGGCAGTTGTGATTCCACCTGGTCCCCAAGCTCATCCTCCTCCGGCAGTTGTGATTCCACCTGGTCCCCAAGCTCATCCTCCTCCGGCAGTTGTGATTCCACCTGGTCCCCAAGCTCATCCTCCTCCGGCAGTTGTGATTCCACCTGGTCCCCAAGCTCATCCTCCTCCGGCAGTTGTGGTTCCACCTGGTCCCCAAGCTCATCCTCCTCCGGCAGTTGTGATTCCACCTGGTCCCCAAGCTCATCCTCCTTCGGCAGTTGTGATTCCACCTGGTCCCCAAGCTCATCCTCCTCCGGCAGTTGTGATTCCACCTGGTCCCCAAGCTCATCCTCCTCCGGCAGTTGTGATTCCACCTGGTCCCCAAGCTCATCCTCCTCCGGCAGTTGCGATACCACCTGGTCCCCAAGCTCATCCTCCTCCGGCAGTTGCGGTACCACCTGGTCCCCAAGCTCATCCTCCTCCGGCAGTTGCGGTACCACCTGGTCCCCAAGCTCATCCTCCTCCGGCAGTTATGGTACCACCAGCAAAGGTAAATATCAGTTGTGGTCACAATGAAGTGTGCAATGCATTTTAGATAACAAAATGCTTCTAATAATAGCTGAATAATAGTATTTTATTCTCTACTAATTTTAGAGAGTACGTCGCCAACGAAGGAGGAATTACTATACACCACCTGTAAGTGTGCATTAGAATTCAACATTAACAGTCATAACAACTCTGCTTTGTTCAATAGATCAACATTAACTTGGTTTGGAAGTAACAGAGACCTCGACCAATTTTTTTGGTAAAGAGTGATTGCTTGACCAAAAAAGAGTGACATTGATCTCAAATGAGTGACACATGCTCGTGAACTTCAAATTGATAATTTTTTTAATCGTCAATGAACAACCCGGCACTATAATTTTTTTCTAAAAAGTAGCTGATGCACTGTAATAGTGTACCCTGCAAGCTGAGATTGGGATGGAACTTGGTCTTGCTTTTGGTAACAAGGCTAAAAACTCTCCTCTTTAGCATTAGAATGTGGGAGTGTAAGCACAAGAAGGGCTACAGCAGCTACTTAAGTTAATTTTATTCATAACTGATGATGTCACTATACGTAATTGCGCAACAATGATTATGCGTGAGAACTGTTCTTGAATGCGTGTGAGCGTGACAGGACTGCTGAATGAGTGACAATCACGCACAAAGCGTGACAGTTGAGGTGTCTGAAGTAAGACTCTCAGGTGGTTGCCGGGTACACTCCATATGGACTTCAGTAATCAAACTTTCATTTATTTAGTACAGTGCAATCATGCACTTGATCATCACTATCATCGCTGCCTTCGTCATTGCATCACAGTTATGAGTTTATATAACAATCTTAATTTGTGCTGTATCAAAAGAAAACCATACAGTTCCAGTGATTGCAGATGTAACTAGCTTCTCACCGGTATCTTAAGGAGGGAGGCAAGCCTTGTTCGAACGGAGTGTATATAGATCAATCAGGCATGTGACATCAACTATCAGTAACGTTCATAGTCCTGAGGACGCGACAGGTACACGTTATTAACCACCACGCTTAGAAAAACTGTATTGTGATTAAAATCAAAAAATTTCTTCGTGATTACTATAATAAAATATATACGGTACAGTACAATAGGCTTTAGCAATAAATTATGCAGTTGAGGAGTCTGTGAAGGAGAGCAGACTTGAGCCGGTAATCTGCAACTTCTGGAGTGATCCACCAAGAGGATTGGAAGCAGCAATAGCAAACTATATAGGATTTAAAAAGATTAGATGATAATATTAATTCAACATTAGCCCCCTAGAAAATCTAAAGCGACTTACCTCACATGAGGTTTCGGTGTAACACTATAGAGGTGAGTAAATGGAGCTTTGCTTTTGTGCCACGTCACCAACTCTACATTATACAAAGAACATTTTGTCAATTTTATAACACATGAACTTGTACTTACGAAGACTAGATCACAAGTGATGATGCGTGTGACCAGAAGAGCTCTGGCCTAATTCTGCCAGCCTGCCGTGTGCATGATCACATAAACAGTGTACAAAAAATTAGTGTCTCCTGGCTGGACAATGAACTGTTTTCTGAAACTACTGCAGTCATGCCCAGACGGTATACATACTGGCACCTTAACCATACAAATACGTATGTAGTGAGTTAGAGACTGTCTTGGTTTACACAAATGTGATATTTCTAATTTTGTCTTTGTGAGGAACACAAATTGAATTGTTTTAGCTTAGAAATGGCACAAATGTGTATTAAGCCACCCTACCACGACAAGGTGCAGTCTTACAGGTAGGGCTGGGCAATAATTATCGTGATAGAAATCCACTATCACAATAACGGTAGTGAAATATTCACTATCACGATAGTCCTATTATATTGCACCTATAACCTACAAATAAATTGTTGCCTGTATGTACCGTATTTCCTCGAATAGAAGCCGCCTCCAAATAGACGCCGGTCCTATTTATAAGCCGGGGGTGTAACGGTAACATACAGTATTAGAGGCCGGGTCTTGAATTAACGCCGGGTCATAAACATTGTGGTACCGCCCACAGTCAATTGTCCACGTGTGCGCGTTCGTCTAGCCATGTCGAAGAGAAAAACTTAAGCTATGACACAACCTTGACAGGTTGACAGATAGCTCTTCTCCAATACTAGGCGTCCAAGATACTTTGTAGATATGGTGCCCTCGTACTACGCTTCCTTTTCATATACGCTACGAAGAGCTACTCGCGATCGTCGACTAGCTGCCATTGTATTTTGTACGAAAAAATGGAAATCTACAAAGGCTTCGACAAACATTAAGTAATAAACGCCGGCCTCGATTAGAGGCCGGTCCTGTTTAGACGCCGGGGTAAAAACTTGCTGGAAGGAAATAGACGCCCGGGCTTCTATTCGAGGAAATACGGTATACTGTTCTACTTGGGTTTGGAATGATAAAAATTACTATAACTATTCCTACCAATAGTGTTACTGTGGTTTCCTCAAACAGTAGTAGAAAAACAAACCATAGAACACACCATTATTATCAAAGTATTATTGTGTACTATCGTGATGTATTTGGGTAAAATAATTATTGTGATAGTGATATTTATGCTATCACCCAGCCCTACTCACAGGGTGGAAAAAAATTGGTCCTACTAGACCTCCCACATACAGTACTGGGTTTAGAAATGTCCTGCAGATACAAAGACTGACACCATAATGTACACAGCAAGAGTATCAGAAATGTAGGTATTATGATATTACAAGTATGTCCCACTGGGAAGGATGTGCTCATTCATGTAATAAATCACATGTACCAGGAAGGTAACGTATCCTCTTTTTAATGTGCACACCCAAACTCGACAATCACTGGTGGAGGATAAGGTGGAGCTATTACCACATACGTAGGAACATTGTCACATGTCAAGTCTATGAAGACCAACACCTGGTAAGACACCTCATGTCAAGCACATCACCACAATTAGCTCCACTGTTCAACAAGTGGTGACGCCACAGCAGGACAACTAAATTATCATACCAACACATGGGACAATTTAGATCAAAGCAAAGCATATA
Source organism: Haliclona indistincta (assembly GCA_964017065.1). Lineage (NCBI taxonomy): Eukaryota > Metazoa > Porifera > Demospongiae > Haplosclerida > Chalinidae > Haliclona > Haliclona indistincta. The sequence continues at coordinate 2,769,843 of OZ024788.1, read as the reverse complement.
CACATGATACGGACTTCATACTGTTCTAAGAACGACATCATAATGCCCAGGGAGATATCTCAAATACATTGCCCTTTGTGTTATGTCATCGGGCAAGGTTCTATCAACAGAATGTGGACTAAACCTGTACCAATTTTGATCTTGTGTACTGTATGTAAAAATGCAAGTGTTGATGAGATGAGATAAGGTTATTATCTCAATGTCAGAGCCCCAAGTCTTATTTTGATTCATTTTAGTACGCTCTATGTACTGTTGTACACTTGAGTAACGTGCAAACAAATCATACTGGTGAGCATACAACAGATGGGAGATTGCTACCATATGATCTAATATAGCTTGGCGTACTGCCATGTGCTGAGCTTGTGAACCAGTGATCACATATGAAAAGGAACGGAACATACAGTTCCCATCACCAACTATGTCTTTAGTATGGTTGTGATCAGGTGGAGTGAGAGGTACATTAGCACCACCACCTCTACGTCTGGGTGGTGGATGATGGTGTTCTAGACCAAGAGTAGCGCAAGCGTTTTGTTGCCATTCTAAATCTACAGGATAGTAGTAGTACGGCCATCTTTGTGTATGTGCTGGATCAAATGACCCTGTAATTAAGCAATCATCATTTTGTGTACTAGCAGTAGTGTGAAGTTGCTTGTTAGGAGCACTACTATTACAAGCTCTTTTGGCTGGTCTAGCAGTTTGAACAGGGGCAGTGCTAGTTCGTTTTCGATGAATGCCCAGGGTGCTAACAGGTATTGTTTGTAGCTTGGTAGTGGTTTGTGAGCATTTTATTTTCTTGCTGGGAACAACCACAGTATCTACTTGGTCAGTATCAGGTTTTCCAACAAGCTTACGTTTAGAAGCCTGTTGAACAGGAATGGTGTACAGAGGAAGATCAGGTCTATACATTTTACGTAGACGATTATACTCCTCTAAAGATCGATTGCTGACTATAATGGACTTTGGATCAAATGAGAGGAGATGCAAGCCCGTGAGTGATCTTACTCTAGACAAAGCAACATAAGCCATTGCAGCACAAAAAACTTTATCCGATAGATCAATAATGGCATGGTCCAGGGACAATCCCTGTGACTTGTGTATAGTAACAGCATATGCCAATATCAATGGAAATTGTTCTCGACGAACATAGTAGTTTTTCATAACAACGAATCTGCTCTTGACCCTTTCAACCTGATATGGGCTGGTCAGGTGATCAAATTGTACAGTTACAAATTGTTTAGTTATTGCAGTAACTGTACCCAATGAACCATTGACTAGACCTTTCTTTGTGTCAATGTTACGGCGTAACATAACACGTGCTCCAATAGCTAACACTAGAATACTTTGCAGTCCTCCAGTCATGTTGCAATCATGGTTTAATTTATGGAGCTGTTTGTCCGCAGTTTTTGTCCACTTAAGTTTACTGACAGTTTCGTCAACATCATCTGTACATTCTAGCTCGAATGATTTACCAGGAAGAGATTTGAGCATTTTGTTGTTTAGCTCGTCACATTGCTTGCGTGTAGGGAAAAATGTTACTACCATTATTCCTTGTTCTTGCAACTCAGCTATTTTCTCAGTCAATGAGCAAGTAAACACTCTTGATTGGAGAGTGCTTATGGTGGAGCTTGTAACTTCGCCAATTCTAATACCATTAAGCAGCGTTGCATAGTCTTTGTCACCTTTCTGACGCTCATTGATGGTTAGCTCATCGTATACAACAGTTTCTTCCCATATATTGGGAGAGGTGGCACAGCCTATTCTGTACTTGACTACAGTGTCAGGTACAGGTGAAAATACTGGTTGACCACCAACAGGCTCAAGTTGAAGCAAATCACCGAAAACAATCATATTTCGTGCTCCAAAATAGTCAACACCTCCATATAGCTCATTCAAGCGTAGATGAATGTATGCTAGATTGAGGCTACTAACCATTGAAATTTCATCTACAATGAATAATTTAACATTACGCAGAGCTGTTTTCATCACTTTGTGTGCAGCTTTTGGTAAAGACCAATGAACGGCTGACCTGCCCCCGTGCTGGACAGGCAGCTGAAATAACCTGTGGATAGTCATGCCACCAACATTAAACGCAGCTAAACCTGTTGGTGCAGTTATGGCACATGAGCAATCAGCACTAGGCCACAGTTGAGCTACATATGCTTTGATTGTCTCGATTAGAAACGATTTACCTGTTCCAGCGACACCTGTGACAAACATGCACAATGGAGGTAAGTCACAAGAACAATCATTTGTTTCATGTTGTTGCATGTGAATCATATGCTCTTTGACTTTGTCAAATATTCGCCTCTGATCAGCATTCAACATGTTAGTCCTATCGGAAAGACTAAGTGTGTCTTCACACTTAGTGACCATGCTTACAGCATCCTGCATTGCAGCAACTGCTTCACAGATTAGCTGTGGCTCACTATCAACCTTTTGCTCCGGACAATCAGATTGTCTGGCTTCATTGATTAGTTTAACACTACGATTACATTCAAGCATCTGCTGTAATCGAGTGTGGTGAGTCAAGCAACGGTTTTTACCAGTGTCAGGAAAATGACGATTAAATGCTTCTTCAGCAGTTTCGTCTTCTAGTAAAAGCTCACTCTCTTTTCGGAAAGGCACAAAAAGCATGATTAGAGAATAGTAATAATCTTCTTTCTGATTTTCATTTCTCAGATCATACAACTTGTGATTGGGTAACACAGGTTTGCCGCGCTTTTTGAATTCAGTTTGTTTCACACCTTTGACAATAGTGTGATACCAACTGTAATTAGCGACAATGTCGTAAAGACACACGTCCTCAAGCTTATCGGGACGATCAGGATAGTATGTGTCTACAAGATTCGACTCGAATAAATCCTCACTATCGGGATCTGACTTTGAAAGCTCCGTCAAAGCTGCGTGACTTTTGAGTCGTCGATTTCGTTTGTGAGGCATAGATACATTTACGAACTGTATTGCTTCTGATTTTTCAGTCAAGTGGTCACCCAACAACAAATCAGCAGCCTCATACAAACCACACTCTCGTGAGCTCAAGGCTTTCATTCCAAATTTGTAGAGCTTGCTATAAATGCTCTTACTGTCTTGGATTTCTCTCCAAATGTCTTGCATATTGCTTCTTTCTGCTTTAGTGACATAGCCACTAACGTAATGAGCTAATGCAAGAGAAGACTCTGACACAAACTGTATGTCAATGTTAGCTTTCCACAATAACAGAATCAGAGGATTATAGTCATTCACTCTAACCTCTGACTCTGTTCGTGGAAGTTCGTAGATTTTCTTACGAGTTTTAAGAGAGTCTTCTACAGAGTGCACAACACCTGTTTCACAAGCCGGACGAGGAAAGCCGAACTTACAGTAAGTTATGAACGTACTGCCGACCTTTCGTCTGCGCTTGCAATATGCACTACACTTATGCATTTGATATCTTGTGACGAGCTCATGCAATTCAGGACTGGTTTTCTTGTCAGGTATGTGACAAGTAACCCTTTCCTGGATCCATTTCAATACAGCAGCAGAGTCATCACAGCCAATAACAGGTGCATCTTTTATCCACAACAGGACGTGGTAATGAGGTGCACCTCTGGCTTGATACTCCTTCTTCCAGTAGAAGTGCTCTACTTCACCCAATATCTGACCTTTACATATGACAGTGCGAAAGAAGGCATGAAATTTCTCAGAAAATTTTCGAGAAACCGATATAGGATCTTCTGTGCAAAGTCTTCCTATATCGTAACTTGGAGGGACATTGTTTACCTTCCTGAGGTAACGAGCCATGTCACTCCACTCATATTCAGCACAACTGAATGTGAGAAACAATGTTGGTGATCCCCAGTTACGCACCATGCACTTGAGATCACTCTTACGCTGCCACCAGTACTGTTTGCTACCGCGTACTGACTGAAGCATTGTGAAGAGGCTTGCTTCTAACTGTTCGTCAGAGGCTTCAACCTTAGCTAGCAGCTGCTTAACAGACATAGCAACTCCTCGTGAGGAATGAAGGACATTGTAGACGCCGTTACCTACTTCACGTAGGGTTTTTTGATTCAGCAGATAAAATACATATGAGGCATCTTTGCGAAATCGCGAGTCTTTGTTATGCAAACGTTGTTTGACAAACTCGCTAAAGCTCAAAGTGATTTCTTTGTTGCGAGGATGATTCTCACCAAATTGCCCGTTTGGGTAGAGTACAGGAAAGCACATAACATCCAAGTCTTTCAATCTACTGTGAATAGGTGCTTCTGTAACATTAACCAACTTGTATTGGTCTATGTCAGAAACAGTTGGAATCTGATTATCTAAATACCTAATAGTATAGGACTGATAACCAGCAATATCGTCAGCAGTAACCTTATCTAGCATCTTAGTAGTTGCGTTATTAGCCACTTCGATTACTTTTTGTGTAGTTTCATCGAGGCTGTCTGTTTCTACTGAATTATAAAGTTTGTGAATCTCTTTCAGCTTTCTTATAGCTGCTTTCACACGGTCTATATTGACCAGAGAACGCCAAACTACATTAGCTTTTGTGGGTTTACCATTCACTAGTATGTACAATTCCGGTGATGCAACACCAGACTTTGCTGATCCTTCAACATTGGACAGCGTTTCACATGTTTTATTGAATGGCAAAGGTAGAAAAAAAACACTACCCTTGCAGGCTTTCAATGAGTTGTACACAGGCACTTTGCAGGTGTACGTGCCTAGTCTAACTACTGTCTGAAAGCATTTAGCAAGCTGGATGAACTGTTTGCTAAGGGCATCTAGTTTATCAAGCTCAGATGGAATGGGTACAGTTTCCAAACCATTTAAAACACATCGTGGTGGCAATACATCGGCTTTGATTTTGGGTTTACAGTAGCTACACATATACAGTGTTTCATCCTCGCCTGGAGGAGTGTGCTTCAGTATATAGTCTATCAGTTCTGACCCAATGTCCGAATCAAAATGCTTCGAGAAGTTGACTTTTGTGACAGATTTTCTCCGAAACAAGCATTGACAGCTACAACACACGTTTTCAGCATCGTCATTCCACTCCTTCTCAAGTTGGGATATGACTAGAGCATGCTGTAACTGCAAGGTGGTTTCTAAGTTGAGCACTCTAAAAAACAAGTTGTTTATTGAGGAGCCTTCCTCACCAACAAAATCATTTGTTGTTAGTAAGTCAGCAAAGCTCTTCTCAGTTGCAGAAAGTAAATGCTTGAAATCACCTTCGCCTAGGGCACGATCAATGCCAGCAAGGGATTCGTGACTTGCCTTTGCATGATATACTCGACGCATAAACGTTCTCAGTACTTTATGATGTGCTGAAGCTGCTCGTAAAATACGAAGCTCACTATTACACATACTACCAGTTTGATGACATGCCAAAGAATGACCCATCACTTGGCGTTCATTTGGGCAATCATCGCATGATTGTAATGCTTGTCGTAACTCATGCATTGGAAGAGTAAAGGAATTCTTTAGTCTAACAATTGCATTGACTTCATCATCAGTGATTGGCTTACAATCACTGGTACACGGACATTCATCACGAGGCTGGCTGGAAGGATCAATACGATCAGGCACATCTGAATCATCATCATCCTTTACATACGATGCTTCGTAGAAGTATGGATCACATGATCTTTTGCAATGAATGCCTTCACCAAAGTCATCTCTGCTTTTGATACTCTTTGAATTGATACTTTTAGCAGATTTAATCAATTCAGCAGCACATTTTTTACGCTTCTTTAAGGCCTCATGAACCAGCCTACGAGCCGCTATTCTACATGCAACACGATAAGAGATTCTAGCCAATCGCTTTGCTATAGGTTGCTCTTTAAAAGCTTTCATAACCTCGGTTCTTGCTTTACGATTTGCTAGCATTTCTCTTATTACTTCATTGATGTACATTTCCTTTACACTAGATTTTGGAGGAGACAAATAGTATTTGTTTCTCCTAGTGTGGGAAATGATTTCTTTGTGTTTAGCATAGTACGCCATACAAGCTTGTGTCTTAACCTTCGAGTTTTTGAGATACCAAACACGCGATGACACTTTCTTCTGATGCGAACTATTTCGGTACTTTGCCCTACGTTGTGCTTTGATTTTATCTAGTTTACTATGGTACCTGGAGAAAGCAGCAACCTTCTTAGCAGTTGAATCTTTCAAATAAGCCTGCTTTGACGCCAATTTCTTACGTGCAGGGTTTCTATTGTAAGCCTGCTTTGACGCCAATTTCTTATGTGCAGGGTTTCTGTCGTAAGCCTGCTTTGACGCCATTTTTTTAGCCACTGGATTTTTATCATAAGCCTGCTTTGCTGCAATTTTTGACACCATTTTTTTAAGCTGAGGATTTTTGTCATAAGCCTTTTTCGAAGCTGCTTTCTTAGACTCAGAATTGGTATCATATGCTTCCTTTCTCTCAGCTAGTATTTTATCTCTATTCTCTCCATAACGCTGTTGATCGTATGTGTGTTTTCTACGTGTTTTACTAGGCATGATTACTATACAAGAACTAACCTTTTCAAAATATAATTATTGAACTTACAACTTTCTTCAGTGACAGATCGAGACACGAGACGACGAACCCAAAAGCAAATCCAAACTTCGGTGTGGCAAAAGTAGAAATCAACAGTCGCAATCTTCTGAAATGGACGGAATCTCACGGACAGGTAGAGCAGAGAAACACAAAGGACAGCCGTATTCAAAAGTGGAAGCCACTCTATGACCACATGTGCGCGCTCACGTTACATCACGTGCGCATTTTAAATGGCGTCATGCACATTGCTAGCTACAGCTCGTGATCGTGAAGTCGGCTAGAATAAAACTGTCATTTCGCTAAGAACTAAGTTCAAAAGGCACATGCCAGAAGAATTTCATGACTATTCGTGGGTGTTTAGCCCAGCACAGTATTCGTGTTAAGGCACTAGACGAGTGGAAGAAGAAAGAAGAAGAAGAAGACGAAGATGACGAAACTCGATTTTCACCGTTTCCAGGTTCGTCACTTTAGTAAAATTTTGAGCAATCTCCATGCTACTGTAAGATGAGGGCAACGCCAGAGAGCAGATCTAGGTGTCTTTGGACGTATAAAATTCATTACCATGTGAAATATCAGCGTTTGAACGCTAATACATGTATGTAGCCGCCATCTTGTTTTCTCGGCCATCCCTACATAGGGAGGCACTACCGTGCCTCCCTAATATATGCCTTGTTCATACATAAGTAGATGTGGCTTTTTCCATAAAAACCTATAATTATTCAAGTACACTCTATTCACCCCACATGTAAATGCTTTTTCTTAGAAGTGAGATCACAAGAGACTACATAGAACAGAAGAATGCATGAAGCACACACAACACTGACCAGTAAAATTTGTGTAAAATTTGTGAAAAATACCTTGTTCGTGCTTATTTCGTTTCATCCTACTTGTACATGCACGTGGAGATCCATCCTCAAAATCAGCTGAAAAATCAAAATAAATAAATTATCATGGGTAACAGTGAACACAGTACCTTCCCTTCGTTTTTTCTTTGGAGGGACTTTGTCTTCCAGCTGATCTAAACTAGCAGACTCAGATCTTACAGTTGAATGCACTAGTTGTTCCAGAGGTATTTCCTGTAAACAATGAGAAATTGAACAAAAAATGGAGCTAGCTTGGTTACATTAATAAAACTAGCTATTAGCCTACAATAAGTCTGTGACAGATTGCAACATAGATTATAGCACTGCCACTACATGTAGGTGTATTTAAACTCACAGTAAACCAGCACTTGTGTTTTTCGTCGAGTTTAACAAGTCCATGTCTACAATCTTGCTGAGAACATTTGACCTTCTGTGGTTTGTCCTTCGCAGTGCAGCAAGCAGGATGAGGTGGGATCTTATCAGAACGCATAGCTATAGCGTAAGGACAGTAAAACCCAAAGTGCCAAATCCATTTTTTTGTGTGAGGTAAAGATGACAAAACCTCATCGAAATATTCTTTCAACTCAGAACGACATTCTAATATCAATCGAGGGTCGATAGGCTCAGAGGCATCACGAATACGAAACTCAAGGTGTGTGGAAAGAGTACGTAACTCAACATCTAGTTCTCCCTTAAAGATAAAGCGAATCCGATTTCGAAACCGGGTTTGCTTAGCATCATCTTTTTGATTTGGAATTTCAGTTTCAAATAGTGTCCAGTGCCGAGACAATTTGACTATCGTGGCTGGAAACAATCCAGGTGGAATATGTCCTTTATTTGGTATTAGCAGGAGGGGAGCATAGGTGAGATTATTGAGGTGGCTGTGATCTCGAGATTCAGGAATGACATCTTTGTCAGAAGAAAGAAGGCAAGGAAGGAAGTAAACCTTTTCTTCATTAGCAGATTGAGCATCTTCATGAAGAATATATCGTGATTGCAGTAGCTCCACAATCTCATCAGTTGGAATTAATCCTTTATCATCAGATGGCCGGTCGTGTTCACAAGCTCTCTTCATCAGAGAATGATCAATCTCTCCTGTAAAACGGATTCTCTTAGCTAGAGCTTGCTCATTTCCTTCAGCACCAAATGCAGTAACAACAAGCTCTACTGGTGGGCGCATGATGACGTTAGGGTTAACAATAACTCGCTGACTAATCTTCAGTTTCTTGTCTTGCCTCGTCTTGCCTTGGTAATAGAGGATAGTTCCAAAACTGTCATGCAGGTACTGTAGGATACCACCCTCCTTGGTGAGGTCTTCTCTGGAGATGCCACAACGCTCAGCTATCTCTACACACTCTTCTAAGCTGCACCATCCTGGAGTAGGGTCGAATTTCATGCGAAGAATCAGATGCAGCAGTAAAGTAGATGTAGGGACTGACTCTGGCTTGAACCGCTTGCTGTGAACAGTGTTGGTAATCAGTTCACGCAATCTCACAATGTCACTAGAGTCTCCACTGACATTGTTTACTGGGTGTAAGTACCTCTTCTCCGTTGCGGGTGGCTTACTATTGACTAGGCATAACACATCGCTTCTGATGAAATTGTCAAAAGAGTCTTGAACAGATAGATCTAGAGCAAAAACATCTTTCTCATTGCACTTGTCGAGGTGAGTGCCAACAAGAATAGCTGCGGGGGCACTGTTATTTGACTGAAGAGATGAAATGCTAGAAAGAGTGCACTGGATAACCTCTCTGACAGAAAACTCAGATTCATACTGTATGGTACTGTCACCACTATCATCTCTGTAAGTCACTGTGTAGGGAGAGCTCATGTCTTGAGACATGTTAAGAAAAATTAAGTTTATAGCATGACCATGCAGTAGAAGTGGTAGAATTTCTTGAAATTCTGGTTGTCCTCCAATGTCAATAATGTGGAGGAGAGTAAACCTTTCACTTATTAGAAATTTTCTGATTTCTTTCCAATCTTTTTTTTCGATTAATGATCGGAGTGCAGAAGTAATTTCATCTTCTTTATGGTCTTTTCTTGGTCGTGAGGAGACAATGGAAGGTGATGGACTTTCATCATCTGTGGATTCAGTATCAGATATCTCAGCTGAAAAAGTAGCAACAAAATGTTCGTGCTTCTTTAAAGAATTAACAGGATGCGATTTCATTAATACAGGAGATAGTTCTGTAGAAGCAGACTGAATCGGTTTATTTGAGTTTTCCTGAACATTAATTGCTTTCTGCTGTACGGTATCATCTTCACTGATAGAACGTGTGTTAAGAATACAGCTGCATAACGCTTGACACTGCTCTTCCAAGCACTGGCATTTCCATTCTTTACTTATAAGCACAGATGATTGTTCAATATCACGGTACAGCTGTACTGTCACTGGTGCATCAATGCCTGTGCTAGGAACTACGTCATTGGGTGACAAGAGATCAATTTCTCCAGTAAGACGACGCCGAGTAGTTGTTTTACCAACACCAGAAGGACCGATAAGATACGACTTGAGTGAGAGCACGTCCACACTACCTTGCTGCTCGATGTGCTCCTTCACAACAGTGAAGTTTGTCTCAGCTTCATCTTCACTCTCATCATCACCTACAGAGCAGAGAATCAAGTCAAAATGTTATAGTAGCTACATACGCAGCAGTCATATTAAGGGTGCAGGCCCTAACACCATTAACTTATGCAGGAATGCACACAAGGTGGTGCTATGTTATCATCATAAACAAGACACCACAGATAACATTATTCATAACATCGTGGTAACAAATGCATATTCAGCTAGATGGGCACAGTAAATTCCAACGGCTAGATAAAAGATTCTTTTGCATAACTCGATAAAAGTCGATCTGTGTTCATCAAAATGTATTCAAATTTGGAATATAGCTTCTACAACACGTGCTCTAGACCGTAACAGAAAGATTTTTCAAATAATCCGCATACAACATGTCAAACAGTATCACTTAGATATGAAAAATCGAATTTCTTAACTCTGCATATTGCGCATCTAAAGAAGCTCTCTGTTGCTGTCTTGCCCTGGCCAAGATGCACATAATAGTGTGAACTCGGTTTGTACAAACAATTCAACGGTGAGTTTTATCGACTAGAAGGTGTTATCTTTCTACACGGCGCGGTTACATAGCCGTACTGCTTCTAGCGTTCTGTGTTGCATAATAGACTACGCTCGTAGTAGCCTTTACACTAGCGCTTGTTTTATTGTGACAACTATCATAGTTTCAGAGATACGAGTCCTTAGCAACCAAGCAAAAATTCGTGCGTGGGCGGGTGCCTGCACCCTTAATTTTTATAGCGGAATTAAATTCTAATGCAGTGTTTTTCTTTTTCTATAATAGGGATCAATTACATGTAAATAAAAGCAATACTAATAATTATAACATACCTAGCCAGACCTGATGATGAGGTTCCAGTCTAAACACTTCTCTTGTCTTCTCACACTCCACAATCTGTGTCTCAGGGTTGTAGATACAGATGTGTTGGGCCATGCTGCTCTTACCACAGGAGCATAGGAAAGAGTCCACTTTGGTGATGGCACCTTCTCTGATGTGGAGTTTTTCTTCTGTCAAACGTATTGACTCCAAAACGCGATTTCGAATATTTGCGTACTCTCCATGAAGTTTTCGACTGCTATACTATAGTGTACCTCCAGTTGAAGATGGCGCTCCACTAAACAGATCAATCCTCCAGGCTTGTAAACTAGCTTGATCACATTACGATATTGTCTCTGGTGACGATTTAAAGAAAAGTGATCGGGGAACATAGTAAGAAGGAAGACTAGAATGGCTGGTAGATAACCCACTGGTATAGGAACATACTCTTCATCGACCCCTCGTCTTACTCTCAGTCTAATCACCCATGGGTGGGAGGAGTCAGGCATTTCAGTAGAATAGGGTAGAGCACAAGGCATTATATACTCTGATGTTTGGTCAATTGCAGCGACTATTTTTACATGCTCAAGAATATCGATAAAGAATTGCAATGGAATGGACTCAGAGAACTCAACGCATGACTCTAGTGTAGACCGTGAGAAGCGCCCGTGGTACTGGAGTAGTTCCTTGGCTCCGTCAAGAAGGACAATGTCATCGTAGTGCTCAGCAAGAAAGTCTTCATCCAGAAGTGAGAGAGTGATTAGTCGAGAGAGCTTGTTGAATACTGGTTTGGTATCGACGATGACAGAGTCTCTGAGCTTCGGAGTATTAAAATGCATGATGAGGCTAATATCGTGGAAAAACTGGATTGCTTTCATGGTCTCTGATTTGTCCATCTCAAGAGAGTCTCCGAGTCTATAGCACTCACTAAGTGTGAGTATGGCTTTACCACCCTTCTCAGCTATAGTCAGCATGCTCAGGAGAAACCCAAACCAGCGCAGCTTTACCTCTACTTTCATCGTCACATTTGCCTTTTGCAATAGTCGTCGAAGTTTCTTTGCTGACTCTGTCCGCTCCTTCCTGGTCTCGGTGTCTATGGCGACGGCATTGATAGGCAGGATCACCTTGCTACCAAGCTGCACTCGGAATGCTTTGTACGGTTCGAGGACTTGTTTGAGAATTGTCTCTTTCTCTGCTACTGTTTCACTGCAATGGTGTGCCTCGTCTTCGAATGTGCCCACGATTGTGAATTTAGCTCCCTTTGGACACTCAGATGCTAACGGTGTGTATGGCGGCTGAATAGAAGCTGTAGACTTGGCTAGAGTCTCCATTATCTGTTGATTGCTCAACATTACATCAAATTGATCAAAGTTGGCAGACTTGCCATTAAAGAAATAAGAAAACTCTGCCATTTTGCTTAAAGGCTCATTGAGCTTCAGAGGAAAGATTTGAAGGCAGCTGTTGCGAAGAAAGAGAGCAGCTGCATCTAGAAATGGTGGTTGGCCACCAAAATCAGTCACCATCATCCAGTGGGAGTTGAAGATTACACCAGAACTTCTGCTACTGTACAGTTCTTTGAGCAGATCAGGAAACCAAGTAAAGCCAACGTGAGCAGGAGAATAAGGATCAAGAGAAGGCTCAGCTGCTGCTGGTATCTGATTAGCACTGCCTGCTACTGCTGCTGGTGGTGGTGTAGGAGGGACCAGTTGATTGCCAACAGGAGTTGGGTCATACTCTGCAGCAGTGTCGTTTGCAGAAAGTGAGCTAGTGTCTATTGCTACTGGTAGTGCTGCTACTGCAGGCTTGTCTGAATGGACCAGAGCCTTGTCCAATGGACTTTCCTCAATATTCTTCTTCACTGCTCCACAAACCATTTCAAACATCTTGTCTGTAGTGACGTTCTCCCACTCCACTGCACTGGAATCAGCTTCACTACTAACCATTATGTAACGAGAGGGTGGATCAATACAGGCGGTACTGTTCCTTTGAAGGGCTGGCTCTTTTCCCATGGCAAGATCGAGAATTGATGTTTTTCCTGTGCCAGGATAGCCCTGGGCACCAATGTTGGTGATATTCATGGTGACTGTTACTCCCAGTGATGTCATAACATCATCAGGATTTATAGAATCTATAAACAAAAATTTTAATATCATAAACATGTATTTTCTATACTGTAGAGATTATTACCTGCAACAGACAGTGCTTGAGAAATCTTAGAATATTCTTCTTTCAGCTTGTCAGCCATATTTTCATTTATTTCATTGAGAGCTGCAATGATATTATCCAACTGAGATTCTTTAGGCATAGATAGAAGCCAACACGACAGCATCTCTGTCATGCACTGTGCTTCGCCTTGATGTGCATTCGTTGCTTGAATGCTATCCAATTGTGCCTTGGGCACGCCCAGTTTTAGTCCAACATGACGCCACTCAGCTTCTTCTTCTTTCAATAGATTTCGAAGTACTTGAAATAAGTCTGTACAGTAACGTATACACAGGTTAAACACCATGCATTGCACATCGATTACACTCACGTCTGTCTATAGCACGGGGCCGTTCTGAGTCTTCAGACATTTCCCAACCCTGTTTTCAAACAGGAATGTGTTTATAATCACGTGCAGTGCAGCAGAGCAACCGGATATAAATGTTATTAATTTTTTTAAATTAATTCTATTTTCAACAGGAAATGTCTTTACACCATGCACATGACCAAGCGCCTTGTTGAGATACAATTTCCGAAGAACTGCATATCCAGGATCAGTCATAGGATGTCATATTCTGCACTTATCAGCATGACATCGATTTGTGGGACACTGGGACAGGTGATTCTTCCTCGTTGGGATCCTCTGTCGGCTCTGACCAGTTAGGTAACTTGGGCTTTCAACTGAGTCTCTTATGAACAAGAATCTTGCTCAATGCCTCTAAGAAAACTGGTTTATTATGTCTCAATTACTGGGTCTTCAATTGCAAGGTCGTAGTCTATATTATTATGATCAATTCTGAACACACCATCATCATTTCCATGTGATAAGATGAAATTGTCGTCAGCAGAGTGAATCTCATCTTGCACTTTCTTCAACCTTTGAGCGTACATGACAGCTTGGTCTTGTGACTTGACAGTAGCACCATCTTTTGCTCCATCTCTAGTTTTCATGTTGTTGATTAGTCAAGTTTTAAAGAATGTTGAACCTACATGTAGAAGTAAAAGATTGTGAGTAAAATAGCCTCTCAGGTCAATATTATTATATATCCTTATGATGTCAATTCAAAGGTGCCTAGGTATGATAGCCTGACCTCCCAGAAACCATGTGGGTAGATGAAGACACCAACAGACGGTTTTTCAATAGTCAAAACCTAATGCTAAAAATGTACACAGTACAGCGGACCCTCACTAGCCCCGTTCCGGGGGGCGTTCAGATTAGTGAATTAGAGAAATGGGCGTGTTTATTCACTACTGACCACGTCCCTACACGAATTTTCGCGTTTCACGGCAATAATGGCGACTACTAGCGTGCAGTTCTCTGTCCACAGTGTTGTTCGTGGTCATCATGTTTACAAGAAGATATGGACACCGTACAACAAATAATTTTAAATTTTAATGATTCATGAATATTAATGAGCCAAATCTTCATTCGGATTAGCGAGGGTACGGATTAGGGTCCACTGTACTGACGATCTACAGTAGGCCTCAAAATAAACTTCCCGTTTTGTCTTATTATTACGATTAGTAAGCTTTTTGTGCGTTTTAAAATAGTCTAGTTTAAACGATAGTCGTTCGTAATAACGAGTAATTCTGCGTACTAACGAAAATTCTGCATACTAACGAACGCTCATCTAGTGGCACGTGATCAGCGCGTGTACGTGTAAAAGATGTGAGCGCTAGAGCCAAGAGCACGGCGAGCTTCCTGTACTTAGACACTGCCTTTCCTACACGAGTCGCCTCCATGAGCAGCGACAGAAGCTTTGAATAAGCTAGCAGCCGCAGCTAGCTAATTTGCGAGCGAGCCCGCGCGCGAACATATTTTGCGTATTAACGATCGCTTAAACGATCGATCCCACGATGGCGCGCGATCACGACAGTTCGTTTGTACGTTTCTTGTAGTTTTTTTAACAACGCATACTTATAAAAACGGTTGTAAAACGCAGACAAAACGGGAAGTTCATTTTGAGGCCTACTGTATGTAGTCGTGCACCAAGGTAGATAGGGGTTGCCTGTCAACTCTCTTGAAAGACCAAACAAATGCTACAACCTTAGCATGACTGCAAATACAAACACAAGCTAACCATGATGTGAAGCATGTTACAAGTCAAGCGACAAATGTTTTCAGAAACTCTACTCTCACTTTAAAAAATTGATTCTTTCCCAAAGACAAAGATAAGCCGTCTCACATTTTCTACCACAATTGTATTAGCACATGGTCGATCATGTGATTGCTACTGCACATGCTCAAATGCCCGCCAGTCTACAGCATGCAGATATGGGATAAATCGTATATCACTGATTTCCAACCAGTAACACCTGAAACCAAGGCAAAGGGTCAGGTAGGGAGCACGGTAGACAGCATTTTTAGCTCAATCAAGCTGACTAAGCACATTGATGTCAGTTGATACTAATTTTTGCATTTTGAACTAATTTACAACAATATCAAAGTTGTCTACTACAAAAGTAAGATAAAATGCATTTTTTTGACTCAGTTCATCAGCTGAATAATAATCAAACATAGCAAGACATATTCTCACACCTCTACTGCTAACATAGTAGTAAATTAATAATCTTGAAAAATTAATGCTGTTGGTGGTACAAGACTGAAAAAAAAACTGATGCCTAGCTGTATGTTGATAGCTGACTGCTATATCAGAGGCTTTGCTATGGGGACACACACACGCACGCACGCACGCACGCACGCACACACACACACACACCTGTGCCTCCATTAGTTCCAGTGAGCTCTTCCCCTTCAGAGCAACCTGCAACTGATTATGATAGGTCTGACAGCCACGAGCAAAATACTGCAGCCTCAATCTGAACTCCTTTAATCTTTCCTCATTACCAACAAGATAGTCGGGACTCTAAATCAAAAATTAAGTAATTCTCACTCCTTTTTTCTTTTTTTTTTATAATATGTTTTTGCATGAGCAAAGGAAACACAAAAAAGCAAATTAAGCTAATTCTAGTGTGCATCCAAAAAAAAAAAAAAAAACAAAACAAAATAAAATAAACTAAGTTATATAATTAAGCAAACTAGATTTAAAGGACGATAACGATGAAGAGAAAGTAATAATGGATGGAAGAGAATTCCAATCAGCTATTGTTTTAGGAACAAACGAGTGCAAATAATAGTTAGAATGAGTGAAAGGTTGCAGTAATGAGAGTGAGTGAAATGTGCGTGTGTTATAAGAGTGGGGTTCTCTATGAGAAATTAAACCAGAAGGAAAATAACATAAGTCATTAATTATTTTATAAAGGAAAATTAGCCGTGTCATGTATCTTCTTCTCTCAAGAGATGGGAGGCTAAACTCAGTTAGTAAGTCCTGATAACTGGCAGACCAGTTATGAGACGCCATGCGCAAGGCAAATTTTTGGACTCCCTCTAGCTTGGCAATATCTCTTGCAAGATGGGGGGCCCAAACTGATGCTGCATACTCGAGGTGAGGACGAATTAAAGTTTTGTATATTTCAATCACACATCTGGTGTTCAGCAAACCATAAACAAAGCTCACTCGACCACAGCAAACTGCAAGTTAGGTTTCTCACCTTCTTCACTGTCAGGAGGAGGCGGCATATGCTCCTAAATAGAAAGAAAACAATCAAAAACTTTTCCAAAATTGACACATGCACTTTACTAGAAGAAAAGAGTAGACAGAAGGGAAGCAATCTGAGAGGTCATCTTCTTTACTGAGGTACATTGAGCCCTCGGCTAGCAGCTGGACTATCTCGTGTCGACCCTGCTTGTCTGCAGTGACTGAGAAGAGAGGAAGAACTTGCTGACACACATACTGGATGAAACGAGCAAGAGAGCCACCTTTCTGTGAGAAAGAAAGGAAGGAGAGGGTTAGCTACAGCTTACTAGCACAGCAACACTGTAAGATTACATGTAACCACATCATATGCCTCAGAGTAAGATATAATCATCTCCAGGTGACTGGATAGTTAGCCGAGAGAAGTTGTATCATCACTGACAAAAATTATGAAACAGACTAAAGCTTACACAATACCATAACAAGGGCTAGTAGTAATGAGGCTATCATACTGACCTTGGAAAATTTCAAAGCCATTCTGAAGCACACTGAGAACCTGTCCACTGATTCAGCATTCTCAGCCTAGAAATAAACACACTGTAAAACAATGGTCTTTGAAGTAGGCCTCTGTGTATACCTGAAACTCCTCCTCCAGCTCAGCTTGCTCACTGATAATATCAATCACTTGTTGTGATCCCTCACTTGTTGAGAGGTGCTGCATCTTGTTGAGTATCTCCATGAAAGACTCAAACTCATCTCCTGACACATCTACTAACACCTAGTGGAAGAGAACAATGAAGTTAGTAGCCATAACAAAGATGCTTTCCATGCTATTAAATTTATCTACAGAAGGCTTGTGAAGGTTTGTGTTCAGAAAATGCATGAATTTGATGCGAAGAACTTGAGGTGCAAAACTGACCTTTTTGACCAGTTCCACGAGGCACTGTTCAATCTCTAGTGATGGTATGAAGAGTTTGTGTCTCATGTCCATCAGTGATACACTGACATACTCTATCCCCTTCTCCCTCACTGAATCACTACCTCCCATGATCTGATCAAATATACCACTAAGAGCACCTTGAGAAGGAATAATGGTAAGGAGAAGAAGCCAAATACTTTAGGAGTAACAATACAAATGTATCTCTACACAGACGGTGCCTCAGTGAGACCGCAAAGTTGTAATCATATCCAACCAACGGAGGATAAGTTACTTAGAACAAGATCATCACTGGCTTATGAAGACACAATACATTAACCTGCTGTATTGAGTTGTAGTACAGTGGACATTGCTGTCTTGACAAGACCCAAATCAACGGCATCCTCTGAAAAAGAACAATAATTATTATTGAGACTGCTACTTGCACAAAGTAATACAAAATGCTCGTATAAAGTGCCTTCAGTGAGACCGCAAAGTTGTAATCATGTCCAACAAATGTTGGATGGTTACTTGAATATTAAAATCATCACTGGCACACATGTACATCAATCAACAACTGAAGCAATGTATGTAGGGTAGAATCAAGACAATGGCTAACTCACCAGTCACAAGAAGCTGGGTCAGTACATCAGCGACTTTAGTGCACAGTAGAGCTTCATCTGGTCCTTTGCACAGGCTGGGTAGACCCTTGATGGCACATCTCCTGATCTATAGAACACATACAGACCACGCCTAGTTAATATCATACCACACCCACTTGTTACCATTGTGTCTTCATCAACAACTAAGTCTAGTAAAGCGTTCATTGCCTTCTCTGTCATCTCAGGAAAGTAGGAGAGGAACTTTGTAATGAAGCCAGCTGCAAGCCTCTTCTCTCCACCAGTCCCTTTGGATGCTGCTAGAATACACTCATATGCTTCTTGGTGCTGGGAAATAAAATTTAAACGCAGAGAGTGAGCATTAAATAGAACATGTTAATTTTCATAAAATGGTACACAGAAGCTATTTTCACTCTATTTATAGAAACTACTCACCTCTCCAGCATTGTCCTTTGCATCAGCGAGGATGCCATAGTTTCTGTACAATTCTTCCACCCCTCCTCCACTGTCCATTTTCACGATTTTGTGTGAGAAGCTAACAAAAATCTGATAAGATCCCACCAAAATTTAAATCTATGGAGACTGCACCTTGCAACTGGTAATATTTCAGCTACAGTGGCGTCTTCTTGTTTAGAGTCGCAACTGGCGGGTTCTTCACGGGTTAAGTTATCTATTGAGAAGGCGTGGCCTCGATTATTGGCGCGGGCCAGCTCCACCTGTTGCTGCTGTTGCAGAGCTGAGCGTCTTTGCTGCAACAGCTCCGTTGCTAATGGCTGCTTCTCACAATGCACAGGACGAAGGCAGCAAAGCAGGTTAGCCATGCTTACTGCCTGTTCCACTCTTGCTGTTGGTAACTTGCCATATCATTTTCACTTCTCTAGTCTGTGAAGACTTGGGTCTGCTGCTAGAATGCCTTACACTACAAAATGGCGGAGTGGACACACAGAAGCAAGTGCTGGTCACAATAGCAGCTATGTGTAGGAACAATAGTGAGCTCAGTTAGACAATAAAATAATTTTTTGTTTCCACGTGTTCGTAGCTGTAGCCAGCAAAGAGTTGCGAGTATCTGGAGGACTCGAGACCATTGTTGAGCTACTGGTCAACACAGCATCAAAGCAGCTCCAGCAAGCAGCGCTATACACCCTCAGCTGTGCAGTGGAAGAGAATGGTAACAAAAATTGCAATGTGTGACATCAAATTTTGTGTATTTTGTCTAGTCGAGTGTAAGATGCAACTGACAGAGAAGAACCTGTTCAAGATGCTGGCTAGCCTGGTCAGCTCTGAGGACTCCTCTCCTCCTCTGAAAGCAACTAGTGTCTTCCTCACCACTTGCATACTGCTAGACAACAGTGAGTACTACCACACATCACTCATGACACTAGTGCTAGTCTTGTTACTGTCCATCAGTTCAAGGTCAGCATCTGGCAAGAGAGACAAGACTACTAGCAAAAATAATTGATCAATTTAAGTAAGTACTAATCCACGGTAATTTCTGTGCCACAGTAGTGTTTGTTGAACTGTTAGTAGAAATTCAGAAAAAGCATTATACAGTACTGTATCTCTTTGCTCTGGTGTAATGGTGTCATGCTCTGTTCTCGTGTTCAGGTGTTTAGTCACTGTGTTCAAGGACTTGTGTGCTGCATCAGATGGTGACAGCAAACAGATGAACACACAGCTAGTAGAGCTGTGGGGATGCCTAGCCAACGCTATCATGACAGCCACTACTCAACCACACAACGGTTAGTAAAACAAGCAATAAAATAATATTAGTCTTTCTTCTCTCTCAGAGTACAATCAGTTGCAGTGTTGTGCTGTATTCCCGGCTGCTGTCAACATGCTCTACTTCACTCAACAAACACAACTGCTCAAACCACTGCTCACAGTACTAGCAGTGTGTGTCAGCAGAAATGGTAATGTACCACTGGCTCACTCATTCACCCACCCACTCACTTGATCTCTCTCTCTCTCTCTCTTTCTCACGCACACAGAGAAGTCACAGGATCGTCTACAGATGTTTGGTGGAGTGACAGCACTCTCTAACCTGCTGAAGGATTTAGTGAAACAAGCAGACACTATGGATCAGCTTTATGAAGACAAGTTAGAGGACCTGCTTGCTTTCATATCTCATGTGATACAGACTATCTCAGAAGCAACACATGGCAATGGTAAGTGATGAGGGGAACACAACTGTGTACTTGTCATGAGTATCACAATGGTCTCAATTGTTATTTTACAGAGTCTATTAGTTCCAAGTTGACCAATCTTGTGCCGATTCTAGTACAGCTACTCACTAGACAAGACTTCATGCTACTACATGTGGTACTCTGTCTCGGCAACCTCACTGATGACAACCGTAAGCTGTGCACAGCACTTCTTGCATGAGTACTGTGGTCTCATAGTCCACACTACATTCAAAGTGTCTGTCTCACTATAGGTATCAACCAGCAGCAGTTGTTGATCAATGATGGAGTATCTCTACTGATCAATGCTATGGCAGTTTCTCAGGTCAGTGACACACTACCTGTCTCGTGAACTTGTACTGACATTAAATTTTGTATTTGCTTTACAGAATGAGGAGCTCACTAAAGCTATCACATATGTATTACACACCTGTACTGAGCGAACCAAACCAATAGGTATGTCACGCCCAATTTTTTTCACTGTAAAATTTCACTCCTAATAAATTGTGCACACAGCCACACCTCCTACAGACCTGACTCTTCCAGACAGCTCATCTGGTAGTCTCACTCCGATCATGAAGAAACCATTCAAAACACCTCCAATAACAATAGAATACTGCCGCCCACAAACTAAGACAACGAAAGCTACCGTAGAGAAAGCAGCTGATGAACTGGATTGTGAGAATATACTAAAAGGGTTGGATGCTAAACGTATACCAGTGGAAGATAAGGTGAAGTACTGGCTGGATACCAATGTGGTGGACAAAGAACAAGAACTGAACAGACAAGCAACTGATGATCATAAAGACTGCTTCAATAAAGAAGAGATAGGTAGCGACCATGCCCAGCAATCTCGCTCAGATGAGCATCCACTGCTTGAGCTAACTAGCACAATGGACGCTGGTAACATTGTGCCACTTCAGAATCTCAAGACAGCGTTTCTTGTCGGCAAAGAGAAGAGAAAACGATCACCGTCCTCTCCTTGTACTGCTGATCACACCCCTCGATTGAGCAAAAGAGCAAACAGTACACAAGAAAGAACAGAAAAGATCATGCAAGAAGGAGAAACATATCCTCAAGTAGGCTTGAAAAGAGGTGAAAACAGTGGAGAGAAAAGTGGATCTGATAAGGAAAGAGAAGTAATGGTTGATCAAAGAAGCACTGGTAAAATTGCGGTGAGTAAAGCACAGAGAATTGGAGGAGTGATGCAGAAAGACAAGCAGCAAGAAACGTTGAAGCGGTTACAAGATCAACTCACAGAGGAACAGAGACAAACAGAGAATCTAGCAAAGCAGCGTGAAGAGTTAGTGAGCAGACATGGCCAGCTACAGAGCCAGCTACAAAAGGAACGAACACAGAACGAGAGAATGAAAGAGAAGTATCTGATTCTGAGGCAACAAGTGGAAGAAATGAGCAAGCACAGAACAGCATTCAAGTGCCTTGGTTGTGATGCTCTCAATGCTCATGTGACAGTGACCAGCAGAAATGCACTGCAGCTTCTCAGCCGAGACTCAGGCACTTGTCGCTACCACCGTCACCTGACAGAGTTCGTGAGGAAGAGAATGCCTTTGATCACTGTAACCCACTCACCTGAAGCTATCCGGCAGCCATCATTCAGCCAGCTACCTCGAGAGCAACTCCACCCATTACACGGTGACCAAGAACAGCAGCCACCTCTACAGCAAGAAGATCAACAAGTACTAGCACAAGAGCAGCAGACACTACAAGATCAAGATGAGCTATCCACTAATCCATCATCATCAAGCTGCCAAGATGAGCAATCATTGTCTAGTCAACAAGAACAGCACTCACCACAACCATCACTAAATCAAGAAGAACAGAACCCAATAGTTCATGTACTATCAAGTCAAGAAGAGCTGGAGGAACTATCACTAATACAACCATCACCACTACACTCACAATCTCACAGACACCAGCCATTACTACAGCAGCAGCAGAGATCATCACTGTATCTACCACACCAGACAATGACCCAACAACACAAGACACTGCATCAACATGAATCACATCATGAACCAAAACAAAACCAGTCAATGACCAAACAACACCATCAACCCAAGCAACTACTACACAACCAGACGTTACTAGTACACAAGAGACGACAGCAACAAGAAGCAGTAAAGCACCATCAGAAAGCATACCATCACATGCAGAGACCACAACGTGAGCGATATCATCAACTAGATCAAGACTATTCTGTACAATCATCATCGAGTGATCACAGCGACCATGAGCTGACAGTACCAACACACTCCACTCACTGCGGCACCTCCAGACAGAAGAGACAGCCACTCAGTGACATTAAAAACACTCAGTCATCGTCTCGTGATCGGACTCCATTTGACTATCCGTTAGATGAGACAGACACTGAGAGGAAGAGGAGAACACAGGAAAGGAAGAAGGATATGAAAACAGTGACTCATCCAACCAAGGTCAGTCAATAGATGAAGCTAATACATGTTAGTACAATAGTGTAAACAATGATACACTACTGGTCTACATAATTCATTGCTCATGCTTATCATGCAGTTGCCACGGGAACGTGTACTCTACACACGAGTAGAGTAGCAGTATATTGTGGAGGGAGTACAGAAGCTAGGTCATCGATGGCGTCACATACTATCAGCCTATCCCTTCCATCCACACAGAACACCAGTAGATATTAAAGATAAGTACAGACTACTGATAAGAGCAAAGATTAAAAAATGACTTAGTACTCATTATGATGCAAAGATCAACAGAAAAATGAAGTTTAAAAATAATAGTGACATGTTGAAATTGAAGTGAAGTTTGATAGAAGTGCCAGGTGTTGAAATTTGGTCTATTGTCTGTGTTTCTTGGGAGATATTGTATCCTCACAAACTATTAGAAAGAGGGGAAGGATTGAGAAATAATTGTTGTCTTAGTACAGTAGACCTGAATGGTTGTGAATATCATCACAGCCCTGTGAATCTCATTACATGTGCTATGAATACTGTATAGCGGGAAATTTTTGTGGGAGAAAATTTTGAATAACCTGTAAGTCGCGAAATTCTCGAAAATTTTCTCCCACGAAAATTTCCTGCTATACGAGTATACGGTATCATGCTCGAAAAGAAGAAATTTAAAAAATGTGGTTGTCTGGCATGCAATACATTATTAATTACGACAATGTACATGTATGTTGGTAGTACACCTTGTGTTTTCAATGAGCTCAGCAAGTGCACCCAGTTCAGATTGTCTGAGACACTCTATCAAGTGTTGATATGTACGAGTAGGTGCATCACTTGTCAGCCATTTCTTGAGGATAGCCTGAGTGACACTTTCAGCACCATCTTGGATGTGGTTCTTCTTAATAAGCTCAACTTCTTCTCCATTCTCATCTTGTAAGAGATACATACCGAATGTTGTGTAGTCATGAGCAGCAATCGTTTGAATAATCCTCAGAGGTTTATCATCAGCCCCTTTCATTGTTTTCAACTTCAGTAGTGTGGGCGGGGCACCTACAATACAATAGTGAAACTGTTATTAATGTGAAATACACCTGTAGTCAGCACTTAGTATGCTGAGGAAGAAGGGAATAATTAATACTACAACTGATAGAGACAGTTTAGACTTTAGAATCAGGAGCATAGTAAATTTGGTACATGTATACATAGGTTCAGATTTTCAGAGCTGATCTTGTTATACCTTGGCTGAAAACATACTACTCCATGTGTCACATACCATTCCATGTGTCACAATCATGTCGTTAGTTGCCTCTTGTGATAAGTGTTGAAGCAAAGGAGGCAGTTGCCTGTTCACTTTTGGCGCAAAAGAATAATTATCTTACCTATCACTATGGATCTCCAGCTCTCGCAGGCTAGGCATTGCGCTAGCTATGCGTTTCGATGGCCATATATTATTTAGCCAAGAGGCTAAATGGCTAAATTATCCATAGGCTAAATTATTCTCATGAATATTAATTAGATTTTTTCAAAATCGCATACATACACATGCCTTCACCTTCTCTCATTCCACTAAATACAATTTCTAAACCACTCAAACTACACATGTATGTGTATTAAATTTGCAGTAACTTCATATATACAGCAGGGGAGTTTGTGGGAGAAACGTTTGTGAATGGCTTTTTTAGTGTACGAGAACTACATTAATTTTATCAAGAGTATATAATCTTACCAAGAGTATCGAACGCCAATTGCCACTGTAGAAACACTCTCGGGAAAGTAACGTGACAGAAACGTGATCTGATGACGTATACGCCTACACTGCAGGCTAGCCATTGACGTCATCGACGTTCAGCAACGATGCTAGCCAAGCTTTTTGGATGATCATTGGACTGTTGCAGGCGAGAATATAGCGATGTAGACACGACAAATACTGAGAAAAACAGAAACACGTGCTAGTTATGCTTTTTAATCGAAGAATAAAAGCAGCAGCGAGCTCGGTCCGTCAGAGCGCGTTCGTCTACAAAAATCACATTGTTGATGTTCAGCGACTAACGCGCCTGCTTGTTACAGGTAGCTTGTCAATAAAGAGCCCTGAGTAGCTGTATTTTCCATCATGGGCGCTTGCTTCCTGCAGGACACACCTTCGTTGTGACGTAGTCGTGGATTTGTGCAACACGCTTTCGTCACAATACGTAAAATATCTCACGTGCTGGTCATGTTACTTTCCCGAGAGTGTTTCTACAGTGGCAATTGGCGTTCGATACTCTTGGTAAGATTATATACTCTTGATTTTATGCATAAATAAACTATCATGCACTCTCTTTTCTGCTGTAAAGATTTGCAAAACTAGCTGCTTCACATTGAACTATGAACAGTGGTTAACCCTTTAATTACTAAATTATCCAGCTGAAATTTTAACCTCGTAAATGCTGACCACTTCTCTCGTGAATATCTCGTGTGTCTTTTGTGCTACTGGTCTCAAATTTGCGTCCTTTTACCCCAGTGAGTAGCCGCAATTGCCCACACTCAAGTCGGTCAATATGCCCCTCCCACTTCGAAAGTGAAGCCGATAAAGTGCAACGACCTCGTCAAATTTTGCTCAAAGTTAGTACTTTGGGGCTGGCTGCTGAAAAGTGCACACAAATAGCAGTGGTTTTGGTGAGTGCAAAATGTAGCCCAGATCATAGAGAATGCACAAAAATGTGTTTGCGAGCACCCTGAAGCCATAAAATGTCCAAATTTTCTTGGCAGCCATTTTGTTTTTCCTAAAATGTTGTGGAATTTGCACTGAAGCCATAGAAATGCCGTCACCATAACGTTTAGTGCAGGGGGCGCGCCGAAAACCGGTCAATTTTTTGCGGTTATTTGTATTCTTCAATTTGGCTTAATTTTGGGATATTTTAACACTTTTTGATAAAGTTATGGTGTCTGAAGTATGTATGTCGCCAAAAGGCGACATCAGGGGTTAAAGGGTTAATAGGTTGTTATCTCAAAAGCCTTGCTTATGGGCTTGCAAATGTAAACATACTGAGACCAGGCTGAGACTATGGATTAATGAACAGACTTGATATTCTCACACCGCATGTTAGGAAGTTGGTGAAAATTTGGCTTAAAATCAAAATACCTTGTTCATTCATAGGTAGGGGCAAGTCCCTTGGTAGGGGTGGCTCTTCCTCATAAGCTTGTACATGCTTTTTTTTAAGGGAGGGATCGTAAAAGGCTACAGTGAAGAGAAGGCTCACACACAACGTAGGTAGAAGAATGTACAGTAAATACCTTGTTCATGCTTGCGTTTCATCCTACTTGTGTATGTAGGTAGAGATCCATCCTCACAATCAGCTGAAAACAACAATAATTATTCAAAGGTCGTCATTGATAAATAAACACAGTACCGTCTCTTGGTTTTTTCTTAGGAGGAATTTCCTCTAAACTAGCAGATTCCGTGTTTGCAGTTGAATCTGTTGGTTGCCAAAGAGTTATTTCCTGTGAACAATTAGAAATTGAACACACATAAACCATGTAATCCTGGTTATTAATCAAGCTATGGAATCAATGTGCTAAGTAAACATGTAACTCACAGTAAACCAGCACTTGTGTTTATCCTCCAGATCAACTGGTCCGTTTTTACAATCTCGTTGAGAACAAATCACATCTTGTGGTTCATCCATTGTACTGCAACGAGCAGGATGAGGGCATCGACCTGATTGTATAGCGTGAGGACAGTAGAACCCAAAGTCCCATTTCATCCCGTTCGTGTGAGGAAAGAATGACAAAACTTTATCAAAGACCATTCTTAGCCTGTAACGACATTCAGGGATCAAACAAGGATTAATCGGTTTTGAAGAGGCATCGTGACAAATACGAAACTCCAGGTGTGTGGAGAGAGCACGTAACTCAACATCTAGTGTTTGCTGTTTCGGGAGTTGAAAGTATAAGCGAATTCGGTTTCGAAATCGTGGGCTCTCAGCCAGCATCCAGTGATCACTTTGAGACAGTTTAACTACGGTGGCTGGAAACGGTCCAAGAGGAACATATCCTGTCTCTGGTATGAGCAGGATGGGTGGATAGGTGAGACTACTGAGGAGGCCGGGGTCTTGAGATTCTTTATCGATATTGTGATCAGGATAAAGAAGGCAGAGTAGAAAATAGAAATGCTTTTCACTATTCAATTGGGCATTTTCATAGAGAATATATCGCGACTTGAGTAGTTCTACTATCTCGTCAATAGGAATTTCATTGGTAGCTGACTGGCTGTCTCTGGAACAACATACCTTCTTCATCAGACGATGAGGAATCTCTCCTGTACGTCGCATTGTCTCAGCTGTTGCTTGTTCACTTTTTATAGCACCAAATGCAGTCACAAAGAGCTCTACTGGTGGGCGCATGATGAGATTAGTGTTAACAATGACTCGCTGACTAATCTTTAGACCATACTGACCAATCTCCTGGTTTGGTAGACGGTAATGGAGAATAGTACCGAACCTGTCATGAAGATACTGGAGGATACCACCCTCCTTGGTGAGGTCTTCTCTGGAGATGCCACAACGCTCTGCTATCTCTATACATTCCTCCAAGCTGCACCATCCTGGAGTGGGGTCGAATTTCATGCGAAGAATCAGATGCAGCAGTAAAGTAGCTGTAGGGACTGGCTCAGACTCAAATCGATTGTGAACAATAGTCTCAATCAGTTCACGCAATTCCTCTATGTCGCTGGAGTTACTACTGATGTTGTCTAATAGATGTATGTACCTCTTCTTCTCTCCTGGCTTACTAACTGGGCACAGCACACTGTCTTTGATAAAATTGGAAAAGGTGTCTTGAATGGATTGTTCTAGAGCAAGCACATCTTCCTCACTACACTTGTCAAGATGAGTGCCAACAAGTATGGCTGCTGGCTTGCTATAGCTCGTATTTGATTGAAGTGATGAGATGCTGTGAAGGGCACGCTGGATGATCTCTCTAACAGTGAATTCAGACTCATACTGTATGGAACTGGACCCACTATCCACATCCCTGTAGATCACTGTGTAGGGAGAGTCCAGGTCTTGCGAAATGTTAAGAAAGATTAGGTTTAGTGCGTGACCGTGCAGTAGGAGTGGTAGAATCTCATGAAATTCTGGTTGTCCCCCGATGTCAAGTATGTGGATAAAAGTGAAGTATTTTAATTCTTTCAAGAACTCCTGAATAGTTCCCCAATCGTCTTCTTTGACTAATGAAGTAAGTGCTGAAGTGATCTCATCTTGTGCACTGATGTCGTCTTGTTGGTCAGTCAAAGGAGTTGGTTTCGGAATGGAGGGTGACGGTAGTTGATCGCTAGGTTTAGTATTCATGATCTTACTCTCATACGAAGAGAATGGTTTTCTTGAAAAAGACAAGCTACTCTGAGATTTAGAGGTAATAGTGGAGGGTGGTGGTATTGGAATGTTGAGGACACGACTACATATTGCTCGACACTGTTCCTTCAACCCTTGACTATGCCACCCTTCCGATATGAGTACAGATGATTGTTCTGTGTCGTGGTACAGCTGTACTGTCAAAGGAGCTTCGATGCCTGTGCTAGGAACGATCTCATCGGGTGACAAATGATCGATCTTTCTTGTGAGACGACGTAAGGTGGTAGTTTTACCAACACGAGAAGGACCGATAAGATACGACTTGAGTGAGAGTACGTCCACACTACCTTGCTGCTTGATGTGCTCCTTCACAGTAGCAAAGTTTGTCTCAGCAGTATCTACATTAATAGAAATATTATTGCCATGAATATCATGCCTGTTCAATGCATTTTCAAAGTTCAATAATTGTTTCTTCTCAGTGCAACTGCCATAATTATTTGAATTTCAGTTATTTTTATCTGAAGGCTATAAACGTAAGTGCCCTTACAATGTACCTATTGACACACACACATACAAACGAACTACTGTACTGCATGCCTCGTGGCCCTGCCCAACGAGGCATAATGATAATAACACTACATGTAGATAGAGGTCTATCAGGCCCGCTAGCTATACTAAAACTGATTCTTAGTCATGAACACAAGATCTTGAACACAATTATGGCTCGGTGGGCAAATCCACGAGGCAAACAGTAGTTTGTTTGTCAGTCAGTCAGTCAGTCAGTCAGTCAGTCAGTCAGTCAGTCAGTCAGTCAGTCAGTCAGTCAGTCAGTCAGTCAGTCAGTCAGTCAGTCAGTCAGTCAGTCAGTCAGTCAGTCAGTCAGTCAGTCAGTCAGTCAGTCAGTCTTATGGCATTACCACAGTGTGCCTGGTCTACCTGGTCATGTCCAGTGGCGTATCTACGGGTGGGCCTAGGTGGGCATAGGCCCCACCAAGTCAAAGAGGCGCGCCACTATGTTTGGGAACCTCTTTGTCAGTACCATCCATACAGTACTATATAGTGAGACTAACGCCAAGCCACTTCTTTTTCAGTAGCACACTGATCTTATCGGCTGATTGACAGTATCTCTGACTCCACTATGAACCAGATTGTTCAACAACGTGACTCGAACGCTCCAAAACACACAAATTTTGACCGGAAATGGGCGTGGCTTGCAAAATTTTTGTGCGCCCACCTCTGTGCCCCACCTAACCGTAAGTCCTGGCTACGTCACTGACTTTTCCTGTTTCAGTGCTTGCTAGTGCATGGGCATAAGTATCCAGTACCCTTAAAAGTTTGAGGGCCTAAAATACTATGAACAGCATGATGCTGAGCCAAGGGACAACACATGTGAGAGCTAATGCTGATTGTGATGCTGAGACTAATAAAACACTAACCATAATTATACTTACAACCGCATAAAACACTTACCTTCATCTGAAGCTTTCGGCCGTCTTTGTTCTGGAGCTGAATCATCAGTAATATGCCTTTTTGAATTATTTTCTTTGTTTTCAAGACATGAATGGATTTTTCAACAGAGTTACACATAGGATAATAAATTAAATTACTTGCAGGATGATTGGCAGCAATCTTCTTTGGTAGTGCAGGATTGTGGCCACCAGATGTACTAGCCACAGCTTTGACCAGCCGACGATAGTTTGGTTCTCCATGACGTACAGTGTTGTAGTCTTGCTTCAGCCATGTACTAACAACACTCTCTAGCGTAGGCTCAGAATCAAAGCTGTCCAATGAGAGACCAAGAGCTGTTCCTATAGTAGAAGCCCTCCTTCTGATAGGACCAAGTTCTTCAAGAACATCTAGAGTGTCATCTGAATCTGAAATCACAGCAATGATCAGCTAGCTGCTTATAGTGACATGTTGCACAA
Source organism: Haliclona indistincta (assembly GCA_964017065.1). Taxonomy (NCBI): domain Eukaryota; kingdom Metazoa; phylum Porifera; class Demospongiae; order Haplosclerida; family Chalinidae; genus Haliclona; species Haliclona indistincta. The sequence goes on along the minus strand of OZ024788.1, from coordinate 2,739,897 downwards.
ACATTCTTACCCAAAAGTTCATCACTGACTGTTGAATAGTCGATGCCACCTATAATAATTAATAATTATAAGCACCAAAGGCCTCGGTGGACTGCCACAATTTCACATACACAGTAAACTGCAGCTATTATACCTTTCTGTACAGCAATCACAATGCAGTATAATAGTTATGCAATCAGAAGCCTGACCGACCACTAATTCAATTGGGCGCGTCTATAATGTTCAGCACGGCACACGAGCGAGATCAGTAGTGTCCATATAATACTTGCTTACACACAATTTTTTAGACACGCACTGCTATCCTGTAGCGAAATTCTAACCTAACAGATTCTAGGCAGTCAAATGTGGATATTTATGTCTACATTGAACTCCAGATCGCCAGCAACAGCCATTACCAGAAAAGGAGGACATGACGCGGAATTCAGTTCACGTGTGTTATACGAATAATTGCACTGCGTATCACGATAAAGCAGTGACGAGCGCGGAGTTTCCATAGCAACAGGAAATGGCTGCGAGCACGAGGACTACTGCTAACCAGAACTACTCTTCTCCTGAGCCAGCTGACAGATTATAAGGCGTTCTGAGCAGCTCATCTATACCAAGAACCATCATCAGCTCCGACGCCTATACAGCAGAGCTTGGTTTTGGTACTGTAGCGGGTGGTATGATGCTGAGAGGCTGGTCACCAAGTGTACCATGAAGGTTAGCACTGTAGTACACACTATAGCACACTCGACAAGCTAGCCTACGGTACAGGTATACGCTTCAGATACTCATGTATATGCAGCAATGCTGCTAGTAGTGATGTGTGATAACTATGATAGCGATGCCAAAGGTGTGGGCGTAACGCGTTAACGGTTAATTTTGCGTAACGGAACGTAATAAATTGCTCTACTTAATCCATTCATAAGTCTACTTCTGCTTGTCGTATCTTATCGTTTTATGGCTCAATTTACTCGCTTATGTCTATATTCTTTCTGCAGAATGAACAGTACTGTTAAGAAACTTTGAAGCAGTTGTGCAGAATAGGAATAGATTATACTAAATAATGCATGTGGCACAAAACGGTTGTGAACTTCAATCAACTTTCCACACCTGATGTCCGAATTTATTTCCACTGTAATTTTTTTCTGTACGTAGTCATAGGTAGTAGTTGTAGAAAATACTAGTTCGAAGTTGTTAAAGTTTTTAGTGAGTATTTTATCAACGAATTAAAAATTAAAATTAAAATTTCATCATGTTACATGCTTTGCACAAGATTCGAACTAATTTTTTGGGAATCAGCTACCTTTATTTGGGTGACAACAATGGATGAAATATTTTTTTAAGCCAAGGAAGGGGTGTGGGTTTTCCATTGATTCTTGTGTAGTTATAGTAAGTTCTACTTCAGACTTAATAATAACACTGAAGAACTATTATAAAGCGACTTATAAGTAAGACAATCTCATGCGCCCCACAGAGAGGAGTTGATTAATATCTGGATCACTGTAATCGGCCGAGGAACAACGAAGTTATCCATGACAGAAGGGGCGGTGCCGTCTATCTCAAATTACTACCACAAAAATGTATTAATTTACTTCCTGTTACGCGAAGGTGCGTCTTCTCTGGCGTTTTTCTCAGCTTAGCGGCATCGGATGAAGAAACTTTTGGTATCTTTCGATTCCTCTGATCGAGCTCTTTCTAATGATATCTACTAAATGTAGTGATTCATAACTTCGAAAAACTGTTTGGCATCGCTAACTATGATGTCTTTTCACAGCCCGGAGGAACTATAGTGTTAGTTGTTGGCTCGTCCCGGGGAGGGCTATTGTAAACTTCTGGATAATGGATAGAAACATCACTCCTTCTATTAAACAGTATGTTTAATAAGATTCTCATAAGCAGTGTGTATGACTGGTGTTTTCCCCTCACAGATCTCAGTGTCGCCTGTTTGTATTGTCCTATCTTATTGTACTGTTTATGATACTGTCCAATCATACTTAGCTAATCACCGCATAGATAGAATAATACTAGCATGTATTCAAGTTTCAAGAACAACTGTTCAGAGAGTTCAGTCGTACAGTCGTCTCTGGATGCATGTCTTGAAGCCTTGCAATAGATTTCTAAGAAAAAGGAAAAATCAACATAGCTACTCAATGACCAAAGGTGACTTACTTTGCTACTTGTGTCCAGACAAAGGGCTTAAACTTGTTTTGAGACCGTTGCTCAAAGAAAGAGAGGTGTGGTTAACAATGTATGTAGCCAGCTAGTGAATCAGCAGCTTGGTGCTCTGTCTGGAGCACAAGCCAACACAACTCCTTTATCCAAGACTAGTAAACAATAAACTTGCCGTTTATACACACTATAGGCTCTCTGTAAGCTCCACTGAATCGCTCGCAAGACTTCAATGCTAGCTATGTGGTATACAGAAGTATGCTAGCAGCTCCTGGTAGCTGGTGTCGCTTTGTAATGATGCCGTCTATACTAGTTCATAGTTGGGCACAAGAAGACGCTGCTTTCCATCGCTCCAGTGTCCTGCTGCGATAGCACAATCGATGTTGACAGAGACGCCGGCAGTACCCAGTCGGCAGCATGTCGCCAGCGACATCGGCGAGCCCCGCGGTGACTTCTAGAATCCATCTCTTCATCAATAAAGGGCTTATGAGTTCCTAGAGAGACGCCATAGACACTAAAAGCCATTGCTTACATTGGTAAATTCGAATTTAAACTTACGAAAGCAGCTGATGATACTGTTTGTACAACGAGCAAGAACTTGAAAGTAACCCAACTTTACCCCAAAAAGGGAACGCTTTCCCATATCTCAGTCTAAATTTCGACCATACCATTCGATACCTAAAAAGCCAGTCTTTCAAACCTGGGGTGGGCAAATAGAAAAAGTTGTAAGCTTTTCAAGCGACAGTCGTTCAAAATTTGCAAAAAACCATGTTTTTTGACCCCGCCAATACAATTGCAATTGAGCGATGGTCGCTAAGTTCACTCTCGTTTTGGAACGTTTTCCCGCTCATTTTCTGCAACTCTTTTTATGCCAGTCAACAGCTAATAAGCTGAAGTTTGCTCTCTGGGGTGGGCAAATATAACTTTATGTTCACGTCGGCCAGGATGGCTGCTAGAAGTTCATCTTCCAATAGAACTAATACATTAACTAAGGGGAGTATACGGATACAAGTTGAATTAGTATACGGAAATGGTAACAGGATGTCGTTATTGACAGCAAAGTGCTGACTACAAGGTGTGTCACAAGGGCGTGACCATGAACACTGAAATGTCCACACACCTTCAGAGCTGACCTGCAGTTTAGATGGAATCTACAAGTACCTAGGTAGTCAACTATGCACGCTTTTGTAGTCAGAGAGAGGTCCAAGATGGCCGTCAAGGTGAGCCAGCCATACTCGAGAACGAAAACACTTTAGCAAAATTCACAAGTCACATTGCAAGCCATTGTCGAGTTTATCGTGTTCCCTACCGATGCATAGAGTGATTGCTGTGGCTCGATGGACAGAATGAATGAGTGAACGACAAAGCAAGTACCGTAACCCTCGCGCATGCACCGAGAGTTAAATATCTTGACAGGAAAGCAACATCCATGAGCAACTGAGCATGGTATACAGGTCTAAGCATGATATACCTCTCTACCACTGATTTTCTTGTTCTCTCTCTCTCTCTCTCAGGCAGAGCAGATAAATACAAATGCACTTGCATAAACAATGTATACCTGTGATGGGAGGTCCACTCTGCAGCTGTACTCCAGATACACTGCTCTGAGGTATGTCACTTGAACCTTCCATTGCTGCTATAGTAACATAATGCATAGACACATAGCAATAATCATGCACACACCTGTAGCAAAGTCATAACTGTATTCGTCGATGTTAAAAGAAAAGTGGATAAGACTATCAGGAACACCAAATGATGCAACAAGCTTGGTCAGATCTTGAAGAAGGTCACCACTACCCCCGTCATAATTTATGATAAGAGTAAAATTTGTTTTTTGTTCTCGTGTTGCTGGAAACAGATGTTTAAACTGGCGCACAGTAGCACTGGTCATAAATCTCTGGCGTTTCTGTTCATACTTGTCTACAAGCTGTCTAATGGTGGCACTGTATGAGAGAGAACAAGCAAGTGAATGTGACCTACAGCACAGAATCCTTACCGGACATCTTCAGGATATATGGAGCAGATTTGTTTCAAATAAAATATGTTAAAGAGTGATACTTTCTCCTCTACGAGGATGTCGAACTGTGACTGGAAGCTGTGATCCTCAACTGGTCTGCGCAACAGTCGTACCAGGAATGCTAAAAGCTTCTCTTGTGCCTCAGGACTGTTGAGAAGCTCTCTTTGATAATCGTACAGTAACTTAGCAAAAGCAAAGCGCAGGTCAGCTAGTTCTTCTACTAGTGCAACAGGAACAACAATATATTCTCCTAAAACACGAGTATCAGTAGCCCATTGTATAATAACACATCAAATAACAATACCTTCATCAGTGCTGCTTGAGGCTGATGGCTGCTGCATAGACCTGATCGAGTGTGTCAGTTCATCTAAACAGAGAGAAAGAGCAACAATCAACATTCTCCAGCTAGAGATGGTTACTGCTAACCACGAACACGAGACACGATATTTGCTTGACCGGTTTCTTCCATGATCTGAACAAAAGTGTAATAATTGTTGTAATCTGCGTTCACTGCTCGCTGAAGGTGACCGAGGAACGTCTCCGCTTTCTTGTACGGGTTAGTCTCATTGTAGCATTCCGTTCTCTGACGATCCGATATGAGGCTTCTGCTCAGAGCGGCCGGTAGGAGAGCATCAGTGTCGATGGTGTTTACTAAGTAACTGAAACAGTGTTTCAAAGTCTCTGATACAGCAGCGGGACTAGGGACAGCCATAATAGGCGTTTATCTTTTTGAGTTTAATTTCCTAATCACAATCACGTGAGCACAGCGTGTCACGTGTGCAATGGTCTCGGGTCTAGCGGTCATTCTGCAGAAACCAGTAGGTCCTGACTCATGGAGGTGTCCCTTACATGGAGGTTCAATTTGTAATGTAGCATAAAACTGAATGTTAAGTTTGTACTTATAGATCATGGAGATAAGGAGCATGCAGCTGGGAGCCCTTGCTCACTCACTCACTCACTCACTCACTCACTCACTCACTCACTCACTCACTCACTCACTCACTCACTCACTCACTCACTCACAGATAAGTCACAGGATCGTCTACAGATGTTTGGTGGAGTGACAGCACTCTCTAACCTGCTGAAGGATTTAGTGAAACAAGCTAACACTATGGATCAGCTCTATGAAGACAAGTTAGAGGACCTGCTTGCTTTCATATCTCATGTGATACAGACTATCTCAGAAGCAACACATGGCAATGGTAAGTGATGAGGGGAACACAACTGTGTACTTGTCATGAGTATCACAATGGTCTCGATTGTTATTTACAGAGTCTATTCGTTCCAAGTTGACCAATCTTGTGCCGATTCTAGTACAGCTACTCACAAGACAAGGACTCAGTGACTTCATGCTACTACATGTGGTACTCTGTCTCGGCAACCTCACTGATGACAACCGTAAGCTGTGCACAGCACTTCTTGCATGAGTACTGTGGTCTCATAGTCCACACTACATTCAAAGTGTCTGTCTCACTATAGGTATCAACCAGCAGCAGTTGTTGATCAACGATGGAGTGTCACTCACTCACTCACTCACTCACTCACTCACTCACTCACTCACAGAAATACACTAGCAGCCATATGCAGGGCTTGTTTGGTTTAACGAATTGGACAACCTAGATGTGATGCCGACTCTGTAGCTGGAGACATTTCTTGCTTTCTCTCGGGGTCTGCGTCAAATCTTGGAACTGAGAAGAAGAATGGATTTATCACTAATATTAAGCTTGTGAATAAATATGTTACGGACCAATAATTACGATGACTAACCAGATTTAAAGCAGGCCGCAGAACAATTTGATCGTTCTGGAATTCTCTTTCCTAGAAAATATTAATTATTACATAATCTTGTATACACAAGATACACAAGAGTGTTACAAAGTTGCAATTTAAAAACTGCGATGATGTTTGTATCTATAGACTAGAAATACACTAGTCCTCGCATTGTATGCACTACTTGACCAATCTGTAGGTGTTCTTCATCTATTCTTACAGTAGCCACTTTGCTGGCAAGCCTTTCATGAACACTCATCACAATCTCATCCAGACTTAGTTTCTTCTTAAGAGCCTGACTGAGGTACTTAAGGTAGTCCTTCCGAAGAGCCAGATGCCCAGGGTCAGTAGCATAGCTAAAGTAGTAGTCAGCACCTCTCGGTACAACATTGATCCGAGGGACAGGCGGTTCTTCCTCGTTGGGGTCATCTGTCGGTTCGCTTACTGTTCCACCACGACAAGCTTGTATAAAGAATATTTTGGGCTTTCGACTGAGTTTTTTACAAACGACAGGCTCAAGAATCTTGCTCAGATCTTCTATGGACACTGGTTTATGCTTATCTCCATTTCCCGGCCTTCGCTTGCGAGATCGTCCATCAATTCCATATACACCATCTTCATCTCCGTGCGTTGAGATGCAACAGATGAAACTGTCATCAGCAGTATCAATCAATTCTCGTGCTTTCTTCAACTTCTCTTTCATTTGATCGCCAGTGAGGTTTTCTTTCACCTTGACCTTGTATCCAATATCTTATAAGGTCTTCTTCAGAGCATCAGCGCCATCTTTTGCTCCATCTCTATTATTCATGTATGGCTTTCCATTCTCATCTTACTCCCACTCAATGTTGTTGATTATCAGTGCAATGCCGTGTCGTCCGTGCTCGGCCTTCTCCCTTCCATCCATTTTGTAGAAGCGTTCAACCTGAGTAAAAGGTCATTGGTCATGGCTGTGAACCATGAAGTCATGCTGTCAACAATACAAATTTGAAAATGCCCTGTTGATAGATCATGCAGTGAATAATATCACCTCTTGCTTTATTGCTCCATCTGTACGATCTGTAGCTGGGCCTATATATGGAGAAACCATGGAAACAGCAGGTAATCCTACTGGGTTTTTCTTATCAAAATAATTTATACCTTTAGGGTGTCCTCGCAATGCATCAACAGCATGCTTCACATGTGGTATGAAGCCATCCAATCCATCAGCCTCTTCTTCATTGCTTTCTCCAGCTGGCTGCTCCTTTTCTTTGGACCCCGAGCCATTAGAATCAACCTCAACATCTCTACCTGTGTGAAATAAAGAACCTTTGGTAAGTGCACTAATAATAACATTAAAGTACACACACTTTACTTTTAACAACTGTCATGATTATTGTTCAGGCTGTTCTGCACTCTATTTTATGTGACAGTTTACAGCTCAACGGCACTGAAATCACCTGGTGATCTGCTTTGATGCCGTTGACCATCTGGTGATCTGCTCTGATATAGCTGATCCATTGGTGCTAATTTCTGGACGGTGTCTGTAAGACCAGCTTTCTCCACTGAGCACAAAGTTGAAACAAAGGGAACCGATGATAGATAGCTTAGTAAGATATGTGCGCCGACATTCACGTACTTTCTTTCTTCGTTTTCCCCCAAGATCATTGCAAGTAGGATCTTTTGAGTCACACAGGACCTTGATGAACTTCATAATGGACTCAGGAGTGACGCGTACCGTGCTAGAGACGACACTCATGATTTTTGATGCTTGTTCGTTCTTGTTCAAGCCAGTCTCGAAGTCCATGATATCGTCAGAAACCATTCCAACCTGCACAAGATCGTTGCCGATACTAGTCGGTGTGGCATTCTTGATCGCTCTCGTCAGATCTTTATAGCGAGTCTGGATACAGTCTTTGGCAGCTCGCTTAAAGTTAGGCTCCATAATGGTGAGGTGAGCACGGATTCAGCTGCAGCTGGCTCGAACAAGCGGAAGTGAAAATTACTACTAGTCCCAAATTGTTTTTCCAAAGTTAATTTGATAATGTTATAATACAAGAGAGAGGAATACATGAAAAATAATATCATATTGAAAAATGAATTGTGGTCATTCTGTTAGTTGCTGTTATTGTTGTGAGTTGCGAAGGAGAGAAGGAGCTTGATAGTCAGACACAGCTTCACTGCCTAGTCTGGTCGAGAGCAGCTTGAGATTCATGGAGTCTACACTATCTGCATTGCCACTACCATCAACCGATATATCAACATTTCTGTCATTAGCCTGTGAGAGGTAAAAATTGAGTGATTGAGTGAATGCGTGTGTGTGAGTGAGTGAGTGGGTGAGTGAATGGGTGAGTGAATGGGAGAATTGGTAAGTGAATGAGTGAGTTGGTGAATGGGTGAGTGAATGGGAGAATTGGTAAGTGAATGAGTGAGTGTGTATGAAACAGTAAGTGGATGAGTGAGTGGGCAATGTGAGCGATCAAGTAATGTCTCACCAGTTGAAGAGTTGCTGTGAAGTATCTGCATATCTGAAACGGTTCCTCATCTCTCACAAGATCTCTGAAATAACAAGACTTCTCTCCTGTTTCATTTCAGAGAAGACAGAGAGAATAACACCAACAATGGCGTACCAAGATACTTACCTTGCTTATCCAGCTCACTTATAACTCTTGATCCGTACGTACGAATATCAAATTTGGAATGATTCTCCTGAGAGACAAACCAGCTAACAGTTAAGTACATGTATCAGCAATAATTATTTCAACTCACTTCTGCTGAGAGTACAGGCTTGACTCTGTCCTCCCACTCTCTGACTCTCTTGGAGAGGTCTGATTCCCTAGCATAGCACAGAGCTGCTTGCACAGTTGATTCCTTCAGAGAAACAGACAAGAGTGTGTCAAGAGCATTTGTAAGTAGACACAGATAAGGAGAGCAGCTTATGCACTAAAAATTATATATAATTGGTTCACTTTAAAAGCTGTGGGCTGGCACTGTGGTTATAGAACAGCCCATCACCTCAATGGAAAGAGGTGCGCAACTGTGCGTGTGTTACAAAAATGAAACTCTTATCTGAAACGAATACTTGTACTATTCGACTATTCGACTATTCGATCGTTTTGACAGTATTCGAATGCTATTGCAGCTATTCGAATAAAATTATTAGTTTGAAGTCTTTTAGCAGTTGGGAAACTTGAGTGGCGTTTACACGTACCAAACCGGTTTACTCTAAACCGATTCAAAGCGGTTTACGTTGCGTTTACACGAGCGTTGCCAAACCGCTTGGAATCGGTTTGCGTGTAAACAGGAAATAAGTTTGCAAATCGATTCAAGTCACGTGTTGGAGCACAGGGGTACTACCAAAGCAGAAAATGATGGATCTAGACTGTCAAAGAAACAATCACAAGGCAAGTAAAGTATTATTAGTTTAGTTCTAGTTGTCTAGCAACAAAATAGGCGCATAATTTTATCCTTGGTAACACTAAAGACGCTCGATCGTCCCAGGCTAGCTGACTAGCAAACATGGTTCGACTTCGTGAACGAGTGCTTGCTTCTGCCATTGTTAAATGTATGCTAGAAACATCATCTCGTCAAGCCATATCAAGGCGGAGGAAGGCAATGGCTGCTCGGGCGAGGAGGAGACGTGTGTTTCGTCAGAGACAGGCACAACAGAGCATTTTATTTACTTTTACTCTTTCCATCTGTCTATTAAACTGCCTCTCAACAACCCGTACCATCTGGGCCAAAGAGAGAAGTTCGTTCTGGTGGGAGTACATTGTAAACAACACCTTCACTTCACACGACTGGATCACCAATTTTCGTATGTCTCGTGCTACTTTTATGTATGTGTGTAATCACCTTCGCCCATTAATCACTAAAAAAGAGACGGTTATGAGGAAAAGTATATCTGCTGAAAAACGCCTTGCAATAACTCTGTACTATCTTGCTACTAACTCTGATTTTCGTACTGTTGGTCATTTATTCGGTGTGTCAAAGTCATCAGTTTGTCTAATTGTTCAAGAAGTTTGTGCTACTATTGTCGATGTGTTACTCCCCAAGCATTTATCATTTCCGTCTGGTGATGCTTTACGTGCTGTAATTTCCGGATTTCACGAGAATCATAAATTCCCTCAGTGTGTTGGTGCCGTTGATGGGTGCCATATTCCGATCGTGTCACCACCAGACTGTGCAGCAGACTATTACAATAGGAAAGGGTTTCATTCTGTCTTGCTGCAAGGAACGGTAAATCATTTAGGTCTGTTTACTGACATCTATGTAGGCTGGCCTGGACGAGTTCACGATGCTCGAGTCTTTTCAAACTCTATCTTGTTCAAAAAAGGAGAGCAAGGCACACTTTTGCCGAACTGGACTGCTACAATTTCCAATGTCAATGTGCCTCTTGTTCTTCTCGGTGACCCTGCGTACCCTCTTTTACCATGGCTAATGAAGGCATTTGCCAACAATGGACAGCTATCTCCACAGCAGAGGAATTTTAACTATAGACTAAGTAATGCTAGAGTAGTTGTAGAGCATGCTTATGGTAGATTAAAGGGAAGGTGGCGGTGTTTATTAAAACGTAATGACATTACTGTAGAAAATGTTCCTACACTTGTAGCTACTTGTTGTGTGTTGCACAACATTTGTGAGAGCAATGGGGACGCCTTTGATGACAGTTTGCTTAGTGATCATAATAATAGTGGTAGTAGTAATGGTACTGTGCCGATAGGTGGCAGTAGTGATAGTAAAGTGATCAGAGATGCTCTTATGGTTCATTTGTCTAGTTAACAAACAAAAGTATTTGTGTATATGTTATAATCTCTTGAACCATTTAAAATCGATTATTATTATTATTATTACTGGTGACATAATTATCAATTGCTGAGAAATATAGTACAACTTGTTATTGATAGAAGCTGATAGATTATGGGATAGTGATTATAGTTGGCGATAGACAGTTGGTTTCAGTTAGTGCATACATGCATGGTATAACTACTGGTCATAATTGTAGCCGTATGGTTGTTGCGTGAGCATTTGTCCAAGCATCTGCATCATTTCCATCTGATGCGCTCGATCCTCAAATCTCATCATTCTTTCTGCCTCTAGTTCTTCTTGTAGTCTTTCCTTCTCTCTCTTCTCAAAGTCTTTTGCCGCTTCTTCCTGATGTTTCACAAAAAGAGCCATCGTACTTTCCATTGCCTTCTCCATCTTTGTCTTTCGTTCTTTTTTTTTCTTCGGATCTTGGGAAGTAGAATTACATTATAATACATAATTGCATAACACAAATTAATTTTAGTACCTTTATCACCATTAGTGCTCTCAGTTGTAACAGCAGTGGCACTGGCAGTGACGGTAGTAGCATTTGCACTGGCAACAGCAGCACTCTCAAGGGATGTAGGCAATGCCTGAACCTGACTGCCATCAGCTGCGTCTACAGGTCACAACACAATGAAGTGAGTCGTAACTTGCAATTTTAATTGTTCTTACCCTCTGTTTCTTCTGCTGCAGTGACTGACGGCAGAGCTTCCTGAAGTGGCGTCTGACTCTGACTTTCAAGAAGTGCCACTGGAGCAGATGCTGGCCTGTGTCCCAAGATGCAGTCTAGCTGTTCATAGAATTTATAGTTCTTTCTTCCTCTGCCTGTTTCTGAATTGTGGTCCTTCACTTCTCTGTACTTTGTTTTTAAGTTTTTTACTTTGTCCCTACACTGCTTCCAATCTCTGTTGACATTCTTCTCACTTAGTCTCTGTGCAACTTTCTGGAACACTAGCTTGTTTCTCACTGCACCGTCCAGCTCGTTCTGGACCGTGCTGTCACTCCAGACGGATATGAGCGCTTGGACTTCAGTGTCGGTCCAGACTGCGCCACGGTTTGCAGTGCTAGTATTTGCGGCCATTGCTGCACGCTAAACCGATTTGCGACTGTGTTTACACGCGCTTGCCCGCCTAAATCGCTTCGAACCGGTTTCAAACCACCTCGCGAAGTGGTTTGACCGAACCGCTTTGTAAATCGTTTTCGCGCGTTTACACGAAATCGGTTTAGTGTAAACCGGTTTGCGAACCGATTTAAACGGTACGTGTAAACGGCCCTTTGGGCTATTTCTAACCAGTCAACCTGAGCCCTGACTTTATGTTGATATACAACTTTCTAACAGATTTTGTTCTTGCGCACTGGTTGCTAGAGCTAGTTTTATTCCGATAATAGAGTATTCGACTATTCGTTCGTTTTAGCTAGTGACTATTCGAACATGAAAATGTGTTATTCGTTTCAGCCCTACTGTTTAGTGAGACACTCTTGTACCAAACCCGACACCCAAAGATACATTATCTGATAGCAGAACTCCTCTACACAACCACACTCACCACATAGTTCCTGACCAACTCTTCATAGCTACACACAACTTCTTCTCCTTCACCTAAATCTAGATATCCAGTAAAACTAGAGTATTCGTGTAATTACAGGGGCTTACCCATGTCATGTGACATGTCAAGTATATCCGGAGAATGATGGTCGAAATCATCAAACGGCTCATCCAAGTTTTGTTCTGTTTCAATATGGTGCTCTACATCATCAACTGCATTGTCTTCTGAAAGAAAGAGGAAACTAATTCACTCACTCACTTACTAGCTCATGCACTCACTCACTCACTCCCTCCCTCTCTCACCCATTCACTCACTCACCTGCTCCTAGTGGATGGTATGCCTCTTCTTCCCCATCATCTCCATCCACCACTTCATCAAGCTCATCCAATATCTGCTGCCTCAAGTTCGCCTATGACAACAAAACCATAAAATCTCAACCCACAGCCAGTAACCTCATAACAAGGTTTTTCTATCTTTAAATTGTTGCGATTTCCGTCTTTTCTGTTCTTTCCAGAACCATCCTTCTAGCACTGCAGGAGAGGGAGAGCAACTTCACTATACTGCATGTGAAGATGGTGTTACTGACTTGTTGTACTGGGAGCCTTCATGGGGTTCTTAGGAAACATTGACGAACATGAATAAACTGTAAAGAAGACAAAGAATCACACAAAATCTGTCTTGCGAAATAGTTTTAGTATAACAAAATTTTCACGGACTAGCGAAAACTTAACAACAGAAACTATTAATGGTATTAACCCCTATTGTCGCCTTTTCTATGGCTTCAGTGCAAATTTCGCAACATTTCAGGAAAAATGGCTGCCAAGAATATTTGGACATTAATTTTTATGGCTTCAGGGTGCTCGGAAACACATTTTTGTACATTCTCTATGATCTGGGCTACATTTTGCACTCACCAAAACCACTGCTATTTGTGTGTACTTTTCAGTATCCAGCCCCAAAGTACTAACTTTGAGCAAAATTTGACGAGGCCGTTGCACTTTATCGGCTTCACTTTCGAAGTGGGAGGGGCATATCGACTGACTTGAGTGTGGGCAATTGCGGCTACTCACTGGCGCAAAAGGACGCAAATTTGAGACCAGTAGCACAAAAGACACACGAGATATTCACGAGAGAAGTGGTCAGCATTTACGAGGTTAAAATTTCAGCAAGATAATTTAGTAATTAAAGGGTTAATAAGTGGCTCTTCATATACGAGCAGGGCTTCAAATTAACTTCTTTTCAATTTAGCCAGCAGGGCTAGTAAACAATTGTAACTAGCCCAAAACAGTTTCTACTAGCCCAATGAAATAATTATGCTTTTATGAAGTTGCTTCTACTCAAATTCTCTTAGGGTCATTCCATATGAAATCAACCACACTTTGAAAGTTCAAGTTACAGAATTGCACTAAACTTGGTACACATGTTGGGTAGAGTAATGTTATTACTTTTCTGAAATAAAAGTGATCTATGATGAATGGCTTCTGAGATATAGCCAATTAACTATCGGACTTTTTAACGAAAATGGCTTCGCTAGCTGTTACTCATGTCATTGTAACTTTTTATCAGAACATTTCTACATCATGAGGCTAGTACCATCTTATAGCTCATGAAACTGGCTTTCACATGAAATGTTGTAAGGCTTCATTTACAAAATTTATTAATTAATCATCAGGTTGTTAAACTTTGACCTACGATTTCTCAAAAAACGCGTCCTGAATTTTTTTGTTGTGAATGTATAATCATGCCACACTATTGGTCTATCATTTGCCAGAGTTTAGTTTTGGGACCAGTACGGGCTACAGAAATATGTCTAACGAGCTATGAATAATCGGCTAATAAATATAGGTTAGACGACGGATCGAGGCAACTACGGGATTTAGAGTGCCGCGGGAACCGATGTATAGACGTTCCGAGCGCGTAGCGCGAGGGCGTCTATTTCGGTTGCCAAGGCGCTCTAATTCCCGTAGTTGCCGATGATTCGTCGTCTAAGGTATTTATACTACAGCTACATGGCAACAATAAACCGACGCAGATATTTTTTGAAAAACAATGGTTGATGACCGTCCCAAAAGCTGCTGAGTTCCTGCAGCATGAGCGTTTCTTCTTGCTCGAAAACACGTGCTGTGACCCGGCTGCCACACCCACAAACGCCGCTTTGCGTTTATACACGTGGCAATGGCTGAACTTGGACTCCAACGAACGGTTGGAATGATAGTTACTAGAGTCCAGCAGTCTTTTGTACGTGCTGTGTGCGTTTATTGGGCAATCTTTAAGCTGTCAACATAGCAATACGTGGTAAGTTACTTGCTTTCTTACGTTTTCCATGTACAACAAGTCAACTTATCGTTGCATCGATCGTAGCCAAGTACCCGGGTCTATTATCGCTTCTGGTATGGGCAGCACAGCAATCTATACTATAGATTGCTGTGCTGCCCATACCAGAAGCGAACACAACACATACTGGCCCAGTAACTACCAAAGCTAGTACCTGTACAAAAGAAACTGACAGAGGAAAACATGATCATGAGTTCCAGCGGAAAAATATGAGTTCCAGCGGAAAAATACGAGTTCCCGCGGAAGAATACGTGATTTATTATCCTCCAACTGACCAATCAGATTCTAGAATTACATTGAACTGTAGTATAAGAACCAATATCATGGTAAAAACAAACATACGAGTGTACAATTTGTAACAAAATTGATCATTGCCCTGCACATACAGTATGGTGAGTGTTGCTATCCATGTGACATTTTAAATATTGGTTTATAGCTTAAATCTCAAAAATATAATACCTAGTCTATATTGAAAGAAGTACATACACTATCTGTGCACTATAGTTATTTTCTTGTCACTAGTTACTGCTATGGCCATGGGTGTGCCAGCAATGAACATTAAAAATATGTTTAGTAAAAATTACCATGAACTTGAGTGAGTGCAAACAGTGCAAATGAGCCTGAGCAAGCACATTTTGTGAACCTATCTGACCTGTACAATCATCTAGCAGAAGGCTTGAAAATCACACTAGAGTTCAATACAGTCCTGTTGTTATTCAATTCATGGGTCTCCAAAACAATGAGAAGTTAATCTCAATACATCATCAAGTAAGCATTGAAAGGGTTAATTTTCTACAGATTTTTCATATAGTTTTAAAATTAATGTTACTAAACATCTGATAATAAGCTTTAGTAGTATTTTAGTCACAAATGAACTGTTTTGTTACAAATTGTACACTCGTATGTTTGTTTTTACCATGAAATTGGTTCTTATTAGCCGATTATTCATATCTCGTTAGACATGTTTCTGTAGCCCGTGCTGGTCCCAAAACTAAACTCTGGCAAAAGATAGACCAGTAGTGTGGCATGATTATACATTCACAACAAAAAAAATTCAGGACGCGTTTTTTGAGAAATCGTAGGTCAAAGTTTAACAACCTGTTAATTAATTAATAAATTTTGAAAATGAAGCCTTACAACATTTCATGTGAAAGCCAGTTTCATGAGCTATAAGATGGTACAAGCCTCATGATGTAGAAATGTTCTGATAAAAAGTTACAATGACATGAGTAACAGCTAGCGAAGGCATTTTCGTTAAAATGTCCGATAGTTAATTGGCTATATCTCAGAAGCCATTCATCATAGATCACTTTTATTTCAGAAAAGTAATAACCTTACTCTACCCAACATGTGTACCAAGTTTAGTGCAATTCTGTAACTTGAACTTTCAAAGTGTGGTTGATTTCATATGGAATGACCCCTTACTAGTTTCTCTAGCCAGCTGGGCTACCAACCTGTAAATTTTACTAGCCCAAGCTAAATTTTACCAGCCTCGGGCTAGCTGGCTAGTGCTAATTTGAAGCCCTGTATAAGAGTGCGTGAGTGTGTGTGTGTGTATGTGTGTGTGATAGTGTGTGTGTGTGTGCTGGGCTCACAAGATTGGTGCAGGAATTTACTAAGTGACTGTGTATCTGCTAGAACATCCTCCTCTCCACTGGTGGAACTTCTCTTTCTCTTACGAGAGTCACTCTTTCTCAGCGCAGATGGTATTCTGAACATGTTACCTACCAAACAATATGAGTGGTCAAAACAAAACAGAGCCACTTAACAAATACACCATCCTACTTACACACTAGACTCAAACTGTTTACAAGCAAGGGATTTTAGTTACCTTACCAAGCTATGTGTACTTCGCAACAAGTCAACAATGCATTTTACAAAACTCTTAAACCAGTGGTTTGATCCGCTAATTATGGGGAATGGCTGGTACCACAATAATCTCCAATACCTGGACCTCTAATTTTCTGGGCAATCATGTAACTGAAGCCATCTGGATGATCAAGGTAGTGGTGAAGGCTGAGGAATAAATGTTTCATACAAAGAGAACCAAAGCTACATACAGAGGTAATCATCCCAGTACAAGCCCTTCAGCATATTCAGTCTACACAAACACTTTAGAGGCAGTCAAAAATGCTGAGTACACCAGTAACTGGAATGAGGGCACGGTCTGTTTACCGCTGCAACGCATTTTAAACATTGACCTTTTCTGAACGGTTTTGCTCCTTTCATGACACTATGAGGATCAAGTGTGCTCCATGGATTTCTTGGCGGCTTTTCCTCTGGTCTCAATCTTTGTCTTAATCGATCCTTCCAGACCTGAGCAAAGAGAAAAATCTTGCTTTAGTGCACTGACAAAGATGAGTGGATCACTCACTGATGTTTCTGCTGCTGGTGATGCTGGAGCAATAGAATTGCCGCCATCACCTCTGTCGTTGTTGTCAACCTCAGGTTGAGCTGGCTCACAGACATTGTCACACTCCATAGATTCAGCACTAGCTGAGAGAGAGAGAGAATGAAGCGAGTAAGAGTGGATGAGTGAGTGAGGGTAGTGGTGAGTGAGTGAGAGTAGTGGTGAGTGAGTGGGTGAGTGAGAGTAGTGGTGAGTGAGTGAGAGTAGTGGTGAGTGAGTGGGTGAGTGAGAGTAGTGGTGAGTGAGTGAGTGGGTGGGTGAGAGTAGTAGTAGTGAGTGAGTGGATGAGTGGATGGGTGAGAGAGTGCATGAGTGAGAGAGAGGATGGGTGAGAGAGTGCATGAGTGAGAGAGAGGATGGGTGAGAGAGTGCATGAGTGAGAGAGAGGATGGGTAAGAGAGTGGGTGAGTGAGTGAGTGAGTGAGAAAGTGGATGGGTGAGAGAGTGGATGGGTGAGAGAGTGGATGAGTGAGAGAGAGGATGGGTGAGAGAGTGCATGAGTGAGAGAGAGGATGGGTGAGAGAGTGCATGAGTGAGAGAGAGGATGGGTGAGAGAGTGGGTGAGTGAGTGAGTGAGTGAGTGAGTGAGTGAGTGAGTGAGAAAGTGGATGAGTGAGAAAGTGGATGAGTGAGAAAGTGGATGAGTGAGAAAGTGGATGAGTGAGAAAGTGGATGGGTGAGTGAGAGTAGTGAATGAGGCAATGAGCGATTGAATGAATGAATGAGTGGGTAAGTGGGTAAGTGAGTGAGTGATAAGATCGGTGAGTGAATGAGCAAGTAAGGAAGTTAGTGAGTGAGTAGATGATTGAGCAAGATAACGTAGAGAATAGCAAGATATGTGATAGTGATACTGTACTCACCATTCAAGAAGTCCAATGGATCTACTGTGAAGTCATGTTGATGTCGATCAGCTGCTGCCCATGGGGCTGCCCCTCTATTACAAGATGATTGATTGGTTCTAACAAAAGAGCCCCAGAACTATGAATACTACTCGAGTTTAGCTAAAAACAAGAAAAAACGAAACTAAGGCAGCTGATAAAATTTAAGAAAATTACCTTGAAGTCCATCCTGTTGCCTAGCAATTCGCCATTGTGACTAAAGTGTAAAGATCACGAATATCAGGGTTTGAAGGAGAGGGCACCTGTACCTTAGCAAGGGAGTTGAGACCACTTTTTCAGAGTCTTGTAAACGGACGAGTGACATTGGTGTGCGAGGCACTACAGTGACATGCTGTAGGAGAAATAGATTTATTGAAATACTTTTGGCAGCAAGTTCAAAATTCAGTCATAATCTTGATCATAATCATATCTGCATTGTGCATTACATGAGGACACTTATCTGTCACAATGGTGACAGAAAAAAAGTGTCACCATTGTGTACTAACTGAACACATCACCACTATAATCACCTTGATGCACTGATTTATTCACACAATGGAGCAAGAGACTGAACACATTAGTGCAACAAGGTGATACTCTACACCTATCAATGAAAGCAACCCTACGCCCCAGCATATTCAAGAAAACTGCCTTGTGGGTAAAATG
This sequence comes from Haliclona indistincta, assembly GCA_964017065.1. NCBI lineage: Eukaryota > Metazoa > Porifera > Demospongiae > Haplosclerida > Chalinidae > Haliclona > Haliclona indistincta. The sequence continues at coordinate 2,721,336 of OZ024788.1, read as the reverse complement.
TAATTTAAAGAGAATGAGGAAGAGAGCAAGAGAAAGAGAGAGAGGGAGGGGAAGGGAGATAGAAGGAGGGAGAAAGAAAGGAGCAATTATACCTTGGCGGTGGAGCTAGATGCTTCAGCCATATCTATATTGGCACCTTCTCTCATATCATCCAAGGTCAGAAACTACAACAAAACAGAGCAATAAGTCATATCTTCATACCATGCAGTTACAGCAACCCTCTCTCTCTCCTTACCTCATCATTTTGGTCTGTTCTGTTAGCGAACGAAGCGTCTGCATCTCGCCCTTGTTGGTCAACTGAAGAAGGTTGAGCAAGTCGCCTTCGGAAGATAATCAAAATGCAACTATTAAAGATTTCTGACAGTGTGAGGTCACCTCTTGTTTGTGATGAGGTCTAGAGTCTGATACACTAGTGCGTAGAGGTACTCGACCTTCTTGCTGTAGACACAGGCCGATCCTTGGATGACCAGAGCTGCCTCAGCAAAATTCATCGTTGTTTGACCATCACCAAACGAGATCGTGACTCCCTCCAACTAAAGAAGAGATAAATGATATGCTGCTGTATCAGTTAACGTGTGAGGTGCTGAATTTAGCCTCTATCAGTCACGTGGTCTTACCTCAGCAAGGTACTCTTCCAGTTGGGTAGCTACATCCACGTCCCAGTTCTTGTTTAGGTCCAGAATCGGTCTCATGAAGTTCGTCTCTCTCCATCCCTGCCCTTGAGAGATCTTGGCTGGAGCGAGATCGGGCCGGGGAAACCGAGCTAAAGCGTGTTGTTGTTCCAACCTTACATGTACATGCAAAATGCCAATTAGAGTGTGGTCTCCAACCACGTGATCACCGCAGCAAATTAAAGATGGCTGTGCATGATGATGTTTACTCTTGATGTGTTTTTAGCTCTCTTTCCTCCACAATTTATTATTCACTTTCTTCACTGTCAGGAGGAGGCGGCATATGCTCCTAAATAGACAGAAAAAATCAAAAACTTTACCAAAATTGACTAGTGCACTTTACTAGAAGAAGAGTAGAGAGAAATGAAGCAATCTGAGAGGTCATCTTTACATTGAGCCCTCGGCTACCAGCTAGACTATCTCATGTCGACCCTGCTGACACACATACTGGATGAAACGAGCAACGGAGCCACCTTTCTGTGAGAAAGAGAGGAAGGAGAGGGTTAGCTACAGCTTACTAGCACAGCAACACTGTAAATTACATGTAACCACATCATATGCCTCAGAGTAAGTTATAATCATCTCCAGGTGACTGGATAGTTAGCCGAGAGAAGTTGTATCATCACTGACAAATATTATGAAGCAGACCAAAGCTTACAAAATACCATAACAAGGGCTAGTAGTAATGAGGCTATCATACTGACCTTGGAAAATTTCAAAGCCATTCTGAAGCACACTGAGAACCTATCCACTGATTCAGTATTCTCAGCCTAGAAATAAACACACTGTAAAAACAATGGTCTTTGAAGTAGGCCTGTGTATACCTGAAACTCCTCCTCCAGCTCAGCTTGCTCACTGATAATATCAATCACTTGTTGTGATCCCTCACTTGTTGAGAGGTGCTGCATCTTGTTGAGTATCTCCATGAAAGACTCAAACTCATCTCCTGACACATCTACTAACACCTAGTGAAAGAGAACAACAAAGTTAGTAGCCACAACAAAAAATGCTTGCCATGCCATTAAATTTCAATCATGGGAATATAAAATGTACAAAAATTAACACGCCCACATCATGTGCTCACAGAAAGCTTGTGAAAATTCTTCATGGTTTGGGGGGTGTTCTGAAATTAAGCTCCAAAATGCAAAACTGACCTTTTTGACCAGTTCCACGAGGCACTGTTCATTCTCTAGTGATGGTATGAAGAGTTTGTGTCTCATGTCCATCAGTGATACACTGACATACTCTAGTCTATACCCTTCTCCCACTACCTCCCATGATCTGATCAAATATACCACTAAGAGCACCTTGAGAAGGAATAATGGTAAGGAGAAGAAGTCAAATACTTTAGGAGTAACAATACAAATGTATCTCTACACAGACGGTGCCTCAGTGAGACCGCAAAGTTGTAATCATATCCAACCAACGGAGGATAAGTTACTTAGAACAAGATCATCATTGGCTTATGAAGACACAATACACTAACCTGCTGTATTGAGTTGTAGTACAGTGGACATTGCTGTCTTGACAAGACCCAAATCAACAGCATCCTCTGAAATAGAACAATAATCAATATCGAGACTGTTACTTGCACAAAGTTATACAAAATGTTCGTATAAAGTGCCTTCAGTGAGACCGCAAAGTTGTAATCATGTCCAACAAATGTTGGATGGTTACTTGAATATTAAAATCATCACTGGCACACATGTACATCAATCAACAACTGAAGCAATGTAGGTAGGGTAGAATCAAGACAATGGCTAGCTCACCAGTCACAAGAAGCTGGGTCAGTACATCAGCGACTTTAGTGCACAACAGAGCTTCATCTGGTCCTTTGCACAGGCTGGGTAGACCCTTGATGGCACATCTCCTGATCTATAGAACACATACAGACCACGCCTAGTAAATATCAGACCACACCCACTTGTTACCATTGTGTCTTCGTCAACAACTAAGTCTAGTAAAGCGTTCATTGCCTTCTCTGTCATCTCAGGAAAGTAGGAGAGGAACTTTGTAATGAAGCCAGCCGCAAGCTTCTCTTTTTTCCACCAGTCCCTTTGGATGCTGCTAGAATACACTCATATGCTTCTTGGTGCTGGGAAATAAATTTAAACACAGAAGTGAGCATTAAATAGAACCTATTAATTTTCTTTTTCTATAAAATGGCTATTTTTCACTCTATTCACAGAAAATTTTCACCTCTCCAGCATTTTCCTTTGCGTCAGCGAGGATGCCATAGTTTCTGTACAATTCTTTCACCCCTCCACTGTCCATTTTCACGATTTTGTGTGAGTAGCTAACAAAAATCTGATAAGATCCCGCCAAAATTTAAATCTATGGTCACTGCACCTTGCAACTGGTAATATTTCAGCTACAGTGGTGTATTCTTGTTTAGAGGCGTCTCTCTCTAGCGCCAAGGCTTTAGCACGCCCCACTCTGTGTCGACCATGTGCACAACTGGCGGGTTCTTCACAGGTTAAATTATTAAAAAGGCGTGGTCTCTATTATTGGCTGGCCAGCTCCACCTTTTGCTGCTGCAGAGCTGAGCGTCTTTGTTGCAACAGCTCCGTTGCTAATGGCTGCTTCTCACAATGCACAGGACGAAGGCAGCAAAGCAGGTTAGTCATGCTTACCGCATGTTCCACTCTTGATATCGGTAACTTGCCATATCATTTTGAATTTCATTTCTCTAGTCTGTGAAGACTTGGGTCTGCTGCTTGAATGCCTTACACTACAAAATGGCGGAGTGGACACACAGAAGCAAGTGCTGGTCACAATAGCAGCTATGTGTAGGAACAATAGTGAGTTCAGTTGGACAAAAACTTAAGTTTTCGTTTACCACGTGTTTGTAGCCGTAGCAAGCAAAGAGTTGCGAGTGTCTGGAGGACTAGAGACCATTGTTGAGCTACTGGTCAACACAGCATCAAAGCAGCTCCAGCAAGCAGCCCTATACACCCTCAGCTGTGCAGTGGAAGAGAATGGTAACAAAAATTGCAATGTGTGACATAAAATTTTGTGTAATTTCACGGTCTATATAGTTGAGTGTAAGATGCAACTGACAGAGAAGAACCTGTTCAAGATGCTGGCTAGCCTGGTCAGCTCTGAGGACTCCTCTCCTCCTCTGAAAGCAACTAGTGTCTTCCTCACCACTTGCATACTGCTAGACAACAGTGAGTACTACCACACATCACTCATGACACTAGTGCTAGTCTTGTTACTGTCCATCAGTTCAAGGTCAGCATCTGGCAAGAGAGACAAGACTACTAGCAAAAATAATTGATCAATTTAAGTAAGTAATAATCCACGATAATTTCTGTGTCACAGTAGTGTTTGTTGAACTGAGCTTGTTGAGCTGTTACTAGAAATTCAGAAAAAGCAGTTGTTATTAGAAAGGAGCATCAAAATGTATATGCAGTATTGTATCTCTATGCTCTGGTGTAATGGTGTCATGCTCTGTTGTCGTGTTCAGGTGTTTAGTCACTGTGTTCAAGGACTTGTGTGCTGCATCAGATGATGACAGCAAACAGATGAACACACAGCTAGTAGAGCTGTGGGGATGCCTAGCCAACGCTATCATGACAGCCACTACTCAACCACACAACGGTTAGTAAAACAAGCAATAAAATAATATTAGTCATTCTTCTCTCTCAGAGTACAATCAGTTGCAGTGTTGTGCTGTATTCCCGGCTGCTGTCAACATGCTCTACTTCACTCAACAAACACAACTGCTCAGACCACTGCTCACAGTACTAGCAGTGTGTGTCAGTAGAAATGGTAATGTATATACCACTCTCACTCACTCACTCACTCACCTGCCTGCCCACCCACCCACCCACTCACTCACTCACTCACTCATTCACTCACTCACTCACTCACTCACTCACTCACTCACTCACTCACTCACTCACTCACTCACTCACAGAGAAGTCACAGGATCGTCTACAGATGTTTGGTGGAGTGACAGCACTCTCTAACCTGCTGAAGGATTTAGTGAAACAAGCTGACACTATGGATCAGCTTTATGAAGACAAGTTAGAGGACCTGCTTGCTTTCATATCTCATGTGATACAGACTATCTCAGAAGCAACACATGGCAATGGTAAGTAGTGAACTGACTTGACATGCTCAACTAGATTGATATCTGAGTTACTGCTGTATACAGAGTCTATTCGTTCCAAGTTGACCGATCTTGTGCCGATTCTAGTACAGCTACTCACTAGACAAGGACTCAGTGACTTCATGCTACTACATGTGGTACTCTGTCTCGGCAACCTCACTGATGACAACCGTAAGCTGTGCACAGCACTTCTTGCATGAGTACTGTGGTCTCATAGTCCACACTACATTCAAAGTGTTTGTCTCACTATAGGTATCAACCAGCAGCAGTTGTTGATCAATGATGGAGTATCTCTACTGATCAATGCTATGGCAGTTTCTCAGGTCAGTGACACACTATCTGCCTCATCTGCTAACTAAAACATGTACATACATAATGTGTGTGTTACAGAATGAGGAGCTCACTAAAGCTATCACATATGTGGTAGTCCCAGATAGAAAACAGGCAAAAGTTCACATAGTTTGATTTTGTTTTTTTTCAATTGTGTAATTTTTAAAATTTATAATACGTGAATGACAGCATTGTACGAGCTGTATCTTCGTTCATGTACTTCGCATAGCTCTCAAATTTGCTATAACATACTCGCAAGGGGCGTGTGAACGTGCGTATTGAAAATCAAACTATGTGAACTTTTGCCTGTTTTCTATCTGGGACTACCACATATGTATTACACACCTGTACTGAGCGAACCAAACCAATAGGTACGTTATGCACAATTTTTTTCAGGTAATAGTAAAATTTCACTCTCAATTGTGCACACAGCCACACCTCCTACAGACCTGACTCTTCCAGACAGCTCATCTGGTAGTCTCACTCCGATCATGAAGAAACCATTCGAAACACCTCCAATAACAATAGAACACTGCCGCCCACAAACAAAGACAATGAAAGCTACCGTAGAGAAAGCAGCTAATGAACTGGATTGCGAGAATATACTAAAAGGGTTGGATGCTAAACGTATACCAGTGGAAGATAAGGTGAAGCACTGGCTGGATACCAATATGGTGGACAAAAAACAAGAACTGAACAGACAAGCAACTGATGATCATAAAGACTGCTTCAATAAAGAAGAGATAGGTAGCGACCATGCCCAGCAATCTCACTCAGATGAGCATCCACTGCTCGAGCTAACTAGCACAATGGACGCTGGTAACATTGTGCCACTTCAGAATCTCAAGACAGTGTTCCTTGTCGGCAAAGAGAAGAGAAAACGATCACCATCATCTCCTGATCACACCCCTCGATTGAGCAAAAGAGAAAACAATACACAAGAAAGAACAGAAAAGAGCATGCAAGAAGGAGAAAGATGTCTTGAAGGAGGCTTGGAAAGAGGTGAAAACAGTGGAGAGAAAAGTGGATCTGATAAGGAAAGAGAATTAATGGTTGATCAAAGAAGCACTGGTAAAATTGCGGTGAGCAAAGCACAGAGAATTGGAGGAGGAGTGATCCAGAAAGACAAGCAGCAAGAAACATTGAAGCAGTTACAAGATCAACTCACCGAGGAACAGAGACAAACAGAGAATCTAGCAAAGCAGCGTGAAGAGTTAGTGAGCAGACAGGGCCAGCTACAGAGCCAGCTACAAAAGGAACGAACACAGAACGAGAGAATGAAAGAGAAGTATCTGATTCTGAGGCAACAAGTGGAAGAAATGAGCAAGCACAAAACAGCATTCAAGTGCCTTGGTTGTGATGCTATCAATGCTCATGTGACAGTGACCAGCAGAAATGCACTGCAGCTATTCTCAGCCGAGACTCAGGCACTTGTCGCTACCACCGTCACCTGACAGAGTTCGTGAGGAAGAGAATGCCTTTGATCACTGTAACCCACTCACCTGAAGCTATCCGGCAGCCATCATTCAGCCAGCTACCTCGAGAGCAACTCCACCCATCACACGGTGACCAAGAACAGCAGCCACCTCTAGGGCAACAAGATCAACAAGTACTAGCACAAGAGCAGCAGACACTACAAGATCAAGATGAGCTATCCACTAATCCATCATCATCAAGCTGCCAAGATGAGCAATCATTATCTAGTCAACAAGAACAGCACTCACCACAACCATCACTAAATCAAGAAGACCAGAACCCAATAATTCATGTACTATCATCATCAAGTCAAGAAGAGCTGGAGGAACTATCACTAATACAACCATCACCACTACACTCACAATCTCACAGACACCAGCCATTACTACAGCAGCAGCAGAGATCATCACTGCATCTACCACACCAGACAATGACCCAACAACACAAGACACTGCATCAACATGAATCACATCATGAACCAAAACAAAACCAGTCAATGATCAAACAACACCATCAACCCAAGCAACTACTACACAACCAGACATTACTAGAACACAAGAGACGACAGCAACAAGAATCACACCAACCACTAAAGCACCATCAGAAAGCATACCATCACATGCAGAGACAACAACGTGAGCGATATCATCAACTAGATCAAGAATATTCTGTACAATCATCATCGAGTGATCACAGCGACCATGAGCTGACAGTACCAACACACTCCACTCACTGCGGCACCTCCAGACAGAAGAGACAGCCACTCAGTGACGTTAAAAACACTCAGTCGTCATCTCGTGTTCGGACTCCATTTGACTATCCATCAGATGAGTCAGACATTGAGAGGAAGAGGAGAACACAGCCAAGGAAGAAAGATATGAAAACAGTGACTCATCCAACCAAGGTCAGTCAATAGAAGAAGCTAATACATGTTAGTACAATAGTGTAAACAATGATACACTACTGGTCTACATAATTCATAGCTCATGCTTATCATGCAGTTGCCACGGGAACGTGTACCCTACACACGAGAGGAGGAGCAGTATATTGTGGAGGGAGTACAGAAGCTGGGTCATCGATGGCGTCACATACTATCAGCCTATCCCTTCCATCCACACAGAACACCAGTAGATATTAAAGATAAGTACAGACTACTGATAAGAGCAAAGATTACTAAATGACTTATCAAACAATTATACAAAGTTTCAGTACATAAAGTGTATCAGTGTTTCATCTATCGTTTTTGTTTCTTGGGAGAGTGTAATTCGTCATCACAATCAGCTACATGAACAGAATTAGTATGATGAATATAACTCATAATTATTTAATTTTTTAAAGAAAAAAATTTAATAAATAAAAAACTAAAAAGTGTAGGGATGACGCTTGCAAAAGTAAAAGATCAAGATGGGATGATGCTTGCAATAGTAAAACCCCCAAGTATCCCTACATCAACGGCTTGCTGCGACGACCTGCAACGAATGCGGAATCCTCTTCCTATATATACCTTTTACAATTGTCAATTACTTAATCGGACTGAGTCCTCCAAAATACAGCTAGCTTATTTACAACCGTCAATTACTTCATCGGAGTGCGACTCCTCCTCAAGCCGCTGATGTAGGGATACTTGAGACTTTTATACTTGGTTTACTGTATCTATGGTAAGAGTTACATGTGGAGTAATTACCTCGTCTCTGCTTTCTACTACTTCTACTTGAAGGTGGGGATCTATCCTCATAATCACCTAAATAAACAAAGATTTCAGGTCTAGTAAGAGTTACATGTACAGTAATTACCTCGTCTGTGCTTTCTTCTACTTCTACTTTTAGATGAGGATCTATCCTCATGATCTCCTAAATAAACAAAGATTTCAGGTTTAGTAAGAGTTACATGAGCAGTAATTACCTCGTCTGTGCTTTCTACTACTTGTACTTGTATATGAGGATCTATCCTCATAATCACCTAAACAAACAAAAGGTTTCAGGTCTAATAAGAGTTACATGTGCAGTAATTACTTCGTCTCTGCTTTCTACTACTTGTACTTGTAGATGGGGATCTATCCTCATAATCACCTAAATAAACAAATATTTCAGGTCTAGTAAGAGTTACATGCATGTGCAGTAATTACCTCGTCTGTGCTTTCTTCTACTTCTACTTGTAGATGGGGATCTATCCTCATGATCACCTAAATAAAAAAAGAAGAATCAGGTCTAGTAAGAGTTACATGTGCAGAAATTATACCTCGTCTCTGCTTTCTACTACTTCTACTTGTATATGGGGATCTATCCTCATAATCACCTAATAAAATAAACAGGTCTAATAAAAGTTATTACATTGCCTATGATAACTGACTATCAAAATGATATTGTGTTGGAGTGAGTATGTTTACACAACTATCCAATTTATACCTGAGCTCTGATGCCTGCCATCTTGAATAACTTTAGCTGCTACATTGTATTTCATTTCTTTCAAGGCATTGATTACAGTGTCGCAAGAAGCTTCAGGACATTTATTCAGCCACTTTTTGAACATGTGCATCTTGCATACATCCACTCCACTAGCATAATGGGTAACACGAATATCATCCAATATAGGCACTTCAAGACCCAACTTTACACCAAGTATTTCCCATTTATCGGTGACAGGAGTTGTTAGTTCAAGAAGCTGATCCACTTTAGGAGGATCTAGAAAAATGATTCCAATTTCAATAACAATTTTCAGCAGATATGGCATGCTGATTATAGTACACTTAGGGCCACACAAAGTTAATTTTCTGTTTCTGGTCCAACAAGTTGAATAAAATGACCAGGCAACCAGGCTGCTTATTTTTTAAATTAAACTACATTGTAAGTAAGTAGCTACATGTTATTCTACATAGGCATTGTTCATTTTAAGGTATATTTAGGGTCAATAAATTGACTACCACGGACCATGAACGTTGACAAGATAGACGATTATATTACAAAAACATTTACATTGATCTTCAAAAATTGACCAGCAAGGGAGACCAGAAACAGAAAATTTAATTTATGTGGCCTAGGCCCCGTTTATACATAAACGATCATAAAAAACCGGATAAAATTAATGTGCAGATTCACTGCAGCATTTACATGGTGCCGTTTTGCCCTCGGTTCTGCGGTTCTGCCAGCGAAAGCTAATTATGCCATTGGAATGTGGGTGTGGCATTTTAGGCGAGTGCACTGGTACTCGCTTGTATGCTCGAATCAACCAAGAAAATGCAAGTTTTTACTGATAGATGGCGTTTCAGGACTATTGCTATAGCATTGTCTGTAAGGATAAAGGCTGAGGTACGCTCGTACATAAAATTTGTATTCATTTTTGGTGTTTACACGTTGAAAGCTATCATTTACAAAAAATTCCACTTTGAGCTGCATTTTCAAGTTATCATTTTTGTGTAAACGCCTACGTGACAAGGCATAAACACATCTATCGTTGACATATAGCCATATACCTAAGCTTGAAGCACATGCCATGTGCTCTGTCAAAACCCTTGCTTATGGCTTGCAAATGCAAACATAATTATACTGAGACTATGGATTTATGCACAGACAATAATTAGCTTGATATTCTCACACTGTATGTTGTCTTGAAAACACAAACTAGCAACTAGACGATTAGGAAGTTGGTCAAAATAAATATTATTTTGGCTTAAAATCAAAATGCCTTGTTCATTCATAGGAAGGGGCAAGGCCCTTGGTAGGGGTGGCTCTTCCTCATAAGCTGGTACATGCTTTCTTAAGGGAGGGATCACAAAAGGCTACAGTGAACAGAAGGCTCACACACAACATAGGTAAACAAATGCACAGGAATATCGCTGCACAATCAACTTAAAACAATTAAAGGTCATCATAGAGAAAATAAACAAAGCTAGTACCGTCTCTTAGTGGAATTTCTTCTAGCAGATCAGAACTTGCAGATTTAGCTTTATATTTTGTTTGTTGAAGAATTATTTCCTGTATAAACAACGAGAAAATTAAAAACACGCATGATACACAAACCATGTAATCCTGGTTATTAATCAAGCTATGGAATCAATGTGCTAAGTGTAACTAAACATGTAACTCACAATAAACCAGCACTTGTGTTTATCCTCCAGATCAACTGGTCCATTTTTACAATTAAGTTGAGAACAAATCACGTCTTGTGGTTCATCCATTGTACTGCAACGAGCAGGATGAGGGCATTGACCTGATTTTATAGCGTGAGGACAGTAGAACCCAAAGTCCCATCTCATTCTTCTTGTGTGAGGATAAAATGATAATACTTCATCGAAGACTGTTCTTAGCTTACGAAGGCATTCAGGGATCGAACGAGGGTTGATCAGCTTAGAGGAAGCATCGTGGCAAATACGAAACTCAAGATGTGTGGAGAGAGTACGCAACTCAACATCTAGTGTTCGCTGTTTCGGGAGTCGAAAGTAAAAGCGAATTCGATTTCGAAATCGTGGGCTCTCAGCCAGCATCCAGTGATCACTTTGAGACAATTTGACTACTGTGGCTGGAAACGGTCCAAGAGGAACATATCCTGTCTCTGGTATGAGCAGGATGGGAGGATAGGTGAGACTACTTAGGTGGCTGGGGTCTTGAGATTGCTTGTGGATATCGTGATCAGGATAAAGAAGGCAGGGTAGAAAATAGAAATGCTTTTCACTATCCAATTGGGCATTTTCATAGAGAATATATCGCGACTTGAGTAGTTCTACTATCTCGTCAATAGGAATTTCATTGGTAGCTGACTGGCTGTCTCTGGAACGACACACCTTCTTCATCAGACGATGAGGAATCTCTCCTGTACGACGCATTGTCTCAGCTGTTTCTTGTTCACTTTTTATAGCACCAAATGCAGTCACAAAGAGCTCCACTGGTGGGCGCATGATGAGATTAGTGTTTACAATGACCCGCTGACTAATCTTTAAACCATACTGACCAATCTCCTGGTTTGGTAGACGGTAATGGAGGATAGTACCAAACCTGTCATGAAGGTACTGGAGGATACCACCCTCTTTGGTGAGGTCTTCTCTGGAGATGCCACAATGCCCTGCTATCTCTACACACTCCTCCAAGCTGCACCATCCTGGAGTGGGGTCGAATTTCATGCGAAGAATCAGATGCAGCAGTAAAGTAGCTGTAGGGACTGGCTCAGACTCAAATCGATTGTGAACAATAGTTGCAATCAGTTCACGCAATTCCTCTATGTCGCTGGAGTCTCCGCTGACATTGTCTAACAGATGTATGTACCTCTTCTTCTTTCCTGGCTTACTGACTGGGCAAAGAACACTGTCTTTGATAAAATTGGAAAAGGTGTCTTGAATGGATTGTTCTAGAGCAAGCACATCTTCCTCACTACACTTGTCAAGATGAGTGCCAACAAGTATGGCTGCTGGCCTGCTATAGCTCGTATTTGATTGAAGTGATGAGATGCTGTGAAGGGCACGCAGGATGATCTCTCTAACAGTGAATTCAGACTCATACTGTATGGAACTGGACCCACTATCCTCACCCCTGTAGATCACTGTGTAGGGAGAGTCCAGGTCTTGCGAAATGTTAAGAAAGATTAGGTTTAGTGCATGACCGTGCAGTAGGAGTGGTAGAATCTCATGAAATTCTGGTTGTCCTCCAATGTCAAGTATGTGGATAAAAGTGAAGTATTTTAATTCTTTCAAGAACTTCTGGATAGTCTTCCAATTGTCTTTTTTGACTAATGAAGTAAGTGCAGAAGTGATCTCATCTTGTGCATTGATGTCATCTTGTTGGTCAGTCAAAAGAGTTGGTTTCGAATTGGAGGGTGACGGTAGTCGATCTCTAGGTTTAGTATTCCTGGTCCCACTCTTAAACAGGGAGAATGGTTTTCTTGAAAAAGACAAGCTACTCTTTGATTCAGAAGCACTAGTGGAGGGTGGTGGAATTGGACTATTGAGTACACGACCACATATTGCTCGACACTGCTCATTCAACCCTTGACTATGCCATCCTTCCGATATGAGTACAGATGATTGCTCAGTATCATGATACAGCTGTACTGTCAAAGGAGCTTCAATGCCTGTGCTAGGAACGATCTCATCGGGTGACAAGTGATCTATTTTTCTTGTGAGACGACGTAAGGTGGTAGTTTTACCAACACGAGAAGGACCGATAAGATACGACTTGAGTGAGAGCACATCCACACTACCTTGCTGCTTGATGTGCTCCTTCACTGTAGAAAATTTTGTCTTCGCAGTATCTACATTAATAGAAATAATATTATAACAGTAAGATTGTGTTTTTATGCTGCTCGGCTGGAGAAGCGGTCATTACCAGAAATAAAGGACATCACACGGAATTACGTTTATGCACAGAACACGATTTACTTGTAATGTAACACGATTAATATAACGGGTTGCTAATGACAACCGCTCCGTTCCGTGAAGGTCACCTTGGATCATAGTTCACTGTGCGTCTTCTTGCACAGTTTCTACTAGTCCCAGTAGCGTCTGTGGTACTGAAAACGACTCCTATTGGAGCGCCTTGAACGTCTGCTTCCTTCGCTCTGAACTGCAAAGCCTTGTCGCCGTTCGCTAGCATGGTACAGGTAGGCAACTTCACAGCTCTACAACGCTTGCAGTATACTGTATAGACGTCCACTGTTCAACACGGTTGTGTATAGACCCTTCGCGAAATGACGTAATAATTTTACCGCGAGCGCGCGAAACTTGACTGGTTGGCAGAAGCTGCATCGTCAGTGCAATGGCTGCGAGCTGTTGCGCTGTAAACTGTTCCGTGATACTTGAAAGTAAGTGGCGTGAGTTCACACTAACGAGTAGCAGAGACGGGCGTGCATAAAAGCTGTCTCGAGAGCAAAGCGGTCCCGTCGGCCGTGTTTATTCACTGGACTACTGACTGGCCATTTTAGCAGGATAGAAAGCAAATCGGATAGAGCCTACACCTCGCAAGCATGTCTTGTACGTTGCTTTGGCTAAACAAAGTCAGAAGAACCTGGTGAATTGATCGAGCTACAAGAAATGCAGTGATAGTGCGCCTCGCGAGTCTAGATC